>WYDI02011881.1:0-56154 GCA_009867235.2 Psittacus erithacus
AAAAAAAAAAAAAAAAAAAAAAGAACAGAATTTGTCCCCATTAAAAAAAAAAAAAAAACAAAACCAAAAAAACCCAACAAAACAAAACAAACAAAAAAACCCAGTTATATGACCATCATCATTAAAAAAAAAAAAAAAAGTATTAGTTGTAAGCTTTTTGTAATATATTAGTGTTACCTCTTTTCTACTCAAAATACAAAAAGAAGTTTCCGATATAAGCTAGATATAGGCAAGAGAAGAATGTTACACATTAAGGGAAAGGCTGCAGGACAGACCTTGGGGTGCAGAAGGTGCCCAGACCTTTCTCCTGGGCAGCACAGGCAGCAGACTTGCCTGCAGAAGGGGTGCCCAAGTGGAGGACCTCCTGCAGGGTGGCTGAGTTTCAGGAGGTGCTGAAAAGGATGCATAGCATCAGGGAAGCTGAGGAGGAGATAGACACCTCGTTCCAAGTGCAGTCTGGAGGACTTGGGGGTTGATTGATGAGAAGCTCATCATGACCCAGCAATGTGAATTTGCAGCCTAGAAAGCCAACTGTATCCTGGGCTGCATCAAAAAGAGTGTGACCAGCAGGTCAAGGGAGGTCATTCTCCCCATCTACTCTGCTCTCATGAGACCTCACCTGCAGTATTGCGCTAAGCTCTGGAGCCCCCAAGACAAGAAGGATGTGGACCTGTTGGAGTGAGTCCAGAGGGCCACCAGGATGATCAGAGGGCTGGAGCACTTCTATGAACAAAGGCTGAGACAGTTGGGCTTGTTCAGCCTGGAGAACAGAAGGGCTCTACAGAGATGTTACAGCAGCCTTCCAGTACTTCAGGAGGCCTACAAGAAAGCTGGAGAGGGACTTTTTACAAGGGCATGTAGTGACAGAACAAGGGGGAATGGTTTTATACTGACAAAGGGTAGATTTAGATTAGATGTTAGGAAGAAATTTTTCACTGTGAGAGTGGCGAGACACTGGAAGAGGCCAGCCAGGAAAGCTGCAGATGTCCCATCCCTGAAAGTGTTCAGCTTGGTGTAGTAATTGTCCCTGCCCATGGCACTGGGGTTGGGACTAGATGATCTTTAAGGTCCTTTGCAACACAAACTATAGTATGAATCCATCATCAAAATGTACCATACTTTTTAAGTTTGGTGACAGACTTTCATGGCCTTGTGACTTCAAAATGCATGCTAAATGATAGAGAGAGGGGAAGGTAAGGAAAGGAAATGTCTGTTATTAACTACTACAGAATTCTTCCAAAAAGTTATGCAAGTCTGCATATTTAGGAAGACAACAGTTACGCTCACTGTCCAAGTTCATAGTCTGCAAAAAGTCTCTACAGAAGGTGCTGCCTTTATGCATGTATTTAAGTATAGTTATTTTATGCACACATTTAGTTGTTCTGGCGTAGCTATGGCATCTCTTCCACATGATTTTACGTAGCAGAGATGCCACTCTCCATGTTGTTACTTCATGATGATCTGGAACTATGCATAATCTGTGCTCAATTAAACTGATTTCCATCAAGTGTCAAGCAATTTAGGAGCATAACTTTATTTTCAAAAGCATCCAAATCTCAGAGGAGGCTTATTTTTCATTAAAAAAAAAAAAAAAGGGGGTTTAGGACTCGTTCACCATGGCACTTTAGATGACATCTGTTTTTAATAAGAAAAATGTGAGTTTTTCTAAAGTGTCCCAAATTTTCAATCCTCCCCATTTCCCCCCATACTCTGGTAAAGTTCTACTTCTAATGTCTTTCAAGCTGAGTAGAAACAAAGCTGAAATTAGAAGTTTTCCAAAATATTTAGGACTGAAAAAAAATGCCTGCATACAAGCCATTATTTAGCTTTTAGCTATTTGTAGTCACTGTTGCTTGCACTCCCTTTTCCTGGCAGCATTCTTTAATATAAACAGGTAAAGATTTCAAATTAATCTGTTGTAGTGTAGATAAGAAGAAATGTATGCAATTGTATTGGTCAGAACTGCGATGTTAATAAAACTACAATTGCCAATGATTCAATTTAGGATAAGATCCTTGTAAAGACACGAAGGACAAGGATACTTCCAAGTCACAGCACATAGTCTGACTTGCTATTAGAAGCTAATTTGCACTATAGGAGAGATGGTTTTTTATAATTAAATTTATATATGAAAATCTTTCAATTTTCCTCAACTGCACTGAAAGTAAGTCTTGGTTTATTTCTTTCTTTTCTCTGTGATAGAGCAAACAGCATTGCTTGAATAACACAGACTCAGAGGAAAGTCTAGGTTTGTTTTTATACAGCAAGTAGTATTTTGCTCCTTTGCCCACAAAACTCAGAAGTTAGAAGAGCCAATAAATTATTTACCCCTCTGTACCTCAGAGTGCTCAGGAGGTTTCTCCATCCAAAGCAGGAAATATGAAGTATGAGGTGGTTATGTATTGTGGAATTCATCAGCCACAAAACATTTATGAACTGTGACAGTCCGGAAATACACACTCACTGCTCTGCTAGACTATTTCCATAAAAGTTGATCTAGACTATTTCTGCTCTGCACTTACATATGTTGAAACATTAAAACCCTCCAAAATTCAAAAACAGTGATTTTTTTTTTTCTTATTATGATGTAGTTCATATGGTGCTTTTTCATACACTAAGGATAAGATAAAGAACTATGGCAGTGTTTACAGTCACTCCATTACAACAACACCCAAATTGTGTCATCAGAGCAGGAAGAAGGTATTATAAGCAGAAATTTGGCATCGAGTTGGCAGCAGAATTTTATCTTTGTAGCTAACCAGGGTCAATTGAAAAGCTTGACGCATTGCACAAAGCTACCCACAAAAATCAAACTTCTTGTTCAATTCAGGTTTATTTGTATGTAATATTTAACTAGCTCTTCAGAGAAAACTTAATCAAAAAGCTTCCTAAGCAGCAGCCTTGAATCTTGACTCCTGAAGAGAGTTTCAGGGAATGGAAATCAACACACACTTCAGAAGATTAATCTTTGAAGCAGAACTTCCTCCTATTTGACCAAGCGAGACAGAAAGTCAGTGGAAGGTGGGACTCGCTAAAACCAGATCCCAAACAAATCTGTGTCAAGATGGTTTCCTGCCCAATTTTTGTGTTTGTTTGCTGCTACTGGGGAAGCTCTGTTTCACTAAACCAAAAGCTATAGAAAACCAGACATAATTTTCTTCACAAGGTACCACTTCTGCTCTCATTGCAATTTTCATATTGCTTCATTCCAAGAACCACACCATCAGACTGGAGCCTAAAAAAAGAAAGATGATCTGCACTCATTCTGCTGCTTCAGCTCAAACCACTCAAAGACACACCCAATTACTATAGAACAGGAAAAGGAATGGGAGAAAATAAGGCTGAGAGAAAAAGCAAGTGAAAGACTCAGTATTATACTTCCATGGTACTTCATTCTGAATAAAAATTAGGGTTTACAAGATTAGGATGAAATACAGTATGGGCCCTAGGTTTATTTCACTTTTAAACCCAATGTTAAGACTCCATGCTGTCAGAAACTGAATTTTAAATTGAAAAGCAGAACCAATATTCTCCCTTAAAAGCTGAGCACTACTTGTTACTTAAAATAATAAACACATTTTACTCATAATTTATGTTCATGCTTCTGCACTCCCAACATAGCTGTGGGAATTCACAGAAGCAGATGGAAAAAGGAATTTAATTTCCTTCCTCAGCATTCAGTATTTTAATATTTACCTCTAAATTAAAATCTGTTTATAACAAATGCATTGTCACCAGTCATTTTATGCTAACTCCTGAAAAATTACATGATCACACACAGATTCTAAGGATGCAGAAATGAAATAAATCACTTTCATATTAAACATCTGACTTAATCGTTGCATCACCAGGGTACCGTTTGGTAACAATAACTGATCCCAGCTTTGTCTGTTTCTTACACTATTTCCCTTTATTAGCTATGAATATTTAGCATAACAAAACTAGGAAAGGCCCCTCTCAGAATTGCAATTAAATTTTAAGTAGATGGGGTTTCAGGAACTGAAAACAGAAGAAAGCGTACAAATGTAAAAAAGTTGGTTGTTGAAAGTTACCCCACAAGAGGGTAGAACTGAACTTTCTTAATAAAACTAAGCCATTATGAGGTTAGAATGAGTCCTGAAAAAAGAATGGATACAATTTCTTCCACCCAGCAACAGAAAATAAGAATTAAAATCAAACTATGCTAGAACTTTTAAAAACACACAACTTCTTAAAAACTGGAAAAAGCGGGGTTTGTAACAAGAAGGTAGAAAAGCTTCCTGGTAGCTTGACATAATCACTGAGTGGCAATAATGTTTCAGGCTTCTGTTGAACTAGGTACGCTAAAACTCATTCCCACTCTCCTTCCTCTCCCCAGTAGGTCTTTATGAAGATTGTGGCAGTGCACTTTCTAGAAAATACAGTCAGCAGTGGCAAGCCAGTTACTTCCACAATATGCAAGAAAAGTACAGCAACAACTTTTTCACACACATGACACCCCACCACAACACAACACACACCCCTCATTGTTGGAGATTAGTATTAGACACGTCACCTACATGGAAGAAATGGATACAGCCTATCCTAGAAGTTCTGGGTTGTGCTCAGCACCAGCACAGCACACTTGATCAATGCAGGGGGTGGTGGATCAACAGGAGGAGAAGCTTTGTCTGTATGATCCTTACAAGTGTATTGCAGAACAAAGTAATTGCCTAAGCACAGAAAAATGGTATGCAGGTATAGATAAAGGTAATAAAAGGAAAGGTGTTCCATGTTAATAATTAACTGAGTGGAAAGGACCTGCCTTTACAGTGAACCAGAGGAAAAATACATAGGAAGACCACACAAAGACGAAACTTCAAATAAGGAAAAGTGACTCCAGAAGTTACACTGTGTCCTTTTCCCCACACAGGAAAAAAGATGGGAGAAATTCATGTACAGAACAGTTTTTGTATAACACTGTCTCAGTCTATTACCCCAATTTCAGTTCCTGCTATTTAGAGCAAGATCCTTATGATCTTTTTATAACATTCTATATCTATGGATATAGAAGTACGAGTTATGCCCATGCGTCCACTTCCTCTGAATAGCGTACATCAAGTATGATGAAAATTATTAGAAAAAGCATTTAAGAAAAAAATGGGGAGAGGGGGAGGAATCAATAAATACAGTATTTTCTACTCTTATTATCCATGGTAAAGGCACTTCATTGCTCAGAAGTTATAATTGCATCAAGAAAAACTAGTATTTCAGGCCTTAATTTGTACACCTAAAGTTCAAATTTTAGAATTAGTCTGGATGCATGCAAAGTTAATAAATGTGGGTTTAGATGTACTTCACACACACAAAGAATATTATTAGACTTGCATAAAGGAAAAAAAAAGATAGAGAAATGTCTATAAAGCTTTAGCTGGAATGAACACAAAATATCATTGATTGCATTTCTTTATGCAACACTTTCAAAATGTAATGGTCTAACTCATTATCCCAGAGTAATGTTTGATATTTGCATTAAATACATGATTATACATTCATTCATGTAGAACCAACATAAAAAGCACCATGGTACACATTCAGAGTTGGCAAAGTTTTGAATCGCCACATGTCTTTCCTCAGGTCATTAGTCTTTTGCCAGTGATTCAAAAACTGCTATATAATCAGAAATACATGAGCACGTCTATAGCTTTCTACAAGAAATAAATCTTCATTTATATACCTTGTATTAATAAATACCTATCTTTGGGGGAGAAGGGGAGGAAAGAAACTGTTAATAGAAGGACATTACAGACTAATCAAGGTGTCCTTGGCTAACTTATACAGTGATATTTCACATAATGAGGACCATGATAAAGTTTGTGTTCCAAAACATTTTATGTCATTTTAACTTTGCCACAAGCACCAAGGTTAGTGCTAATCACTCCAGTCAAAGCCATTAACTTTGAAAAGCTAAACCTAAAAAAGGACATTAATGAACTCAAAAAAGTACCAGCAGTTAATATGTAGGCTTTTTAGCTGAACTCATTATTCAGACACTGCACAACCTGTGCCTCACAGGATACTGCATTCTGTAGGTGGCAGAACTGATTCAACTCTGAAACACCCCATGAGAAACAAACTGATCAATCACAGGAAAATTTCAATTCATCCACAATACCAACAGTATAGAGTGTTGTACGATACCAAATGAATGAAGGCGAAGGATCGAACCTGTATGTTTCTAACTGGACCACGAATAACCAATGCAGCAGCTGGGAACTGCCAGAGATACACACCAGGCTATTTTCCACCCTTCTCACCTCAAAGGACGGGGAGGGTTAATCCTAGGAAAAGCAGCAATTTGCAACCTGCAGAATATCTGGGCAGCTCCACACAGCTGTTTCCTGAAATGGTTCCAAAGTAACAAGTTGTCTTAAGAATCTCAACCTAAGTATCAGGAGCTACTCTAGCAAAGCTAGAACAACACAAAGCTGAGACATGCAGTACTCAGCAAACTATTCTGAAGCTGTTAAGACTAATTTCAGCTAATGGAAATTGCCACATTGCCACAAACGCTGGCTATCAGCAGTCTAACATAACTTTCTACCATAAATCTGAACTCTTATGAACCATGTGGAAGCCTCTGATGTAACAAAAATAAGGTCATATCAATTTTATCAAGTGCAAGCTGCATAGTGAGGGAGAAAACAGACACTGACAATTACTGCATTGTAACTCTTGAGCTGTATCATTATGGAAAGATGCGATTTTCCATAAGCTAGAATAAGCGAAGGGTGATGAAGGATGGAAGCTATCTTCAACACATTTTTGAAGATAGCACTTCAACAAAAACTTGTTTCCACAAAGTCATCAAGGACAACAAAAGGGGTTAAAAAGTCTCCATGAACGGATACTCCAATCATTCATCAGCTTCAGAATGCAAAGTCAGCTGTGAATAATGCCTTTGGCAAAACATTTTGTGAACTAACATCATAGTATGGCAAGGGTTTCCATAATCACTTTTCAAGCCAGACTGCTCCTGCTGGGAAGACTGTTCCCTGCAGGATTCTCCCAAGTAGAACTGCAGTGCAGACTATTCATTGCTAGACCAATGGGCTAGCCCCAGGAAACAGCCAAGATATGCATAACAGGGACATCTCCAGCTCAGGGGACAGACCTTTATAATCTGCTACCTTCTTCCAGCCCCCATCCGTGCAGGTATAGGAGTGCCAAAATCTACAGGGAGGGGGGGGAAAAAAAAAAAAAAGAAAAAAAAGAAAACCCTGAAATCTCCTGAGAAGGACTGAAAGGTTTGCAACTCCTTAGGAATACAGTGGTCACTTAACAAAAAGCAACAGCACATGACAAAACAGAAAACAAAACCCAAGGGCTAATGACAGGCATGTTGAAGCAATCTGTATTGCATTAAAAGGAGATATTGATATTACTCAAGTTTTTTCCAGAATTCTCCCTCAATTTCTTAAAGTATTTGTTCCCTTTATCTATGTCACTACACAACCTCAAACATTTCTGTAGCACTAAATATCGCTAACTGCTTTCCAGCTCATTCATTACGCCTTGTCATATTTTGCCTATTTTTGTTCCCCAGCTGAACATTTTTATTTAGGACTCAGTCCATCAGCTCCTTTTGTTCTGCAAGCTTCTGTAAATCTGGCACAGGCATCTTCATTCAAAGTGGCCTCACACTAAAGTGTCATTAATCAGCAAAGGGAATAGCTATAATGCTGGTTACTGGCACAATCAAGCCAACACCTTTTTAAATAAAAAAAGGCATCTTAAAGAATGTCTTGTCAATCTGTGAACACTTTTATAGGATAGGAAAGAAAAAAAAGAAAAGCCACTCCCAGAATTGTTTTGTTATACCTGCTATCATTACCTTAAACCAAACTTAAAACTTACATCAGAAATACACACTTCCTGATTCCCCATCTTAAGAAAATGTGCAAACAGCAAAATCTCTCTGCCCATGCACAACATTGCAAAATTAGCTATTAATAGTACATGCTAGAAGAGTTTCATAGGAATTGACCATTCACTTATAGTAAGCGTGTTACAATACTGGGGTCTTTGACTGTCTCAAGCTCCTAGCTAAGCTTGTAACTACTGTGACCTCATTGCTGGATATGCACATTGCGTTCTTCCTTCAAACACCCTAGAAGGTTTCGATGCCTTATACTCTTTATATCTATTGAGTCACAGAATCATAGAATAGTTAGGATTGGAAAGGACCTTAAGATACCTAGTTCCAATCCTCTGCCATGGGCAGGGACACCTCACACTAGACCATGTCACCCAAGACTCCATCCAGCCTAACCCTGAACACTGCCAGGGATGGAGCATTTTTCACTTCTTTTGGCAACCTGATCCAGTACCTCACCAACCTCACAATAAAGAACCTCTTCCTTATATATATATCCTGATACTTTCCCTTTTTAAGTTTAAATCCATTACCCCTTGTCCTATCACTGACATTTTCCACCCACTCAGGGCTGAGCTGCAGGCTCCTGGGCAAGGTTTGTCAAGGACCCAATGCTGCCTCAGTAGCTCTTGCAGCTCAGAATTGAGGCTGCTAGACACTGTGTTTCCCCTTGCTACAGTTCTGAAGGCATCCTCTTTGGAGATACTCACCTAGGAAATCATAACTAAGGGAAACTTGTAAATATCTACTTTTTAAATTCCTACTTTGTAAATTCTATGACATTAGACACAGTTCCTTTCCAGTCTACAGTTGCCAAGTTTGTCAATGTGTCTCTCTAATAGTGTATATTAGCTCCTAACATTTAGAAGAAGTAGGGAGAGAGCTGGATGGCTTGGAGATAGGAGCAAATCAAGAAAAAAATCCTTCTTCCTAAGAGACACATGATTTTACTGACATCTCAAAATAACAGCTACTTGCTAAATTAATTAATATTTTGTCTCTGATATGTGTGACTACACTGACTATGATACACCTTGGAAGAATGCAGAATTACTTTAGTGAAAACTTTGTAAACTGTAGACAACACAAAACCCATAAGGCCAGAAAGACAACCTCATCTCAAACAGCTGGAGAGAATAACTAGCAGCCTAACCAAACATGTAATATTTAAACTCTGCACAACAACAAATAGCTATATAGAAATCTTACTGCACACATAGAAAAGTAATGATTAAAGAAAACGAATACTGGTCTAATTCCAGTTGAAAAAACAAAACTACACAGAATTGACAGGGCAAGAATTAGGAGTTTTGAGAATAAGTCTCAGTCCTGCTCAGGATGATGTGTTCCTCTAATGCCTCCATCCAAACCATTTAAGGTTTTGATATAAACTTCAAAGGGAGGAGTTTGAGTGCATAACAGCTGCAGAGAAAGGGATTACTTAATGTCAAATGTTACACTGCTTTTATCATGACACTTCCTATATTTTGTGGTATGTCTGTTTTTTGAAAGCTTCAGATTTTGGAGACCAGCTGTTAGGTAAGCAGCTCTTCTTTTCAGTACAAAGTTTCCAATTGCAAAGAAAAGCTGGAGAACATTCCATACAGAGCTCGCTCTCTCACAAAAAAAAAACAAAAAACAAACAAACAAGCAAAACCCTTATTCATTTATTTGTTCCTTGACAACACTATTTGGGAAGAAGTCCAAGTTATTAAACAGGTAGGACTGTCCATCTGTTAAAATCCATGTTTAATTTGAGTCTGAGAGACAAAACTGCAGTCCCAGTCAAATTTCATTCATTTGTAGTCTCCACAGTATTGTGTTTGCTTTCAGTACCTAAACTGCTAAACCATACAGATCATCTGTCCCATAGCATATTGTGTATAAGGTCTCACGGTTACAGTTGCCTGTATCTTCAAAACATCACACAAAATACATATTAACAGGATAAACATTCTTCAGTTATTCATACAACCATCAAGTCCAAGAAGTGAGAATCTTGCTCACTTACTAAACAAAATGAAAGACTTAGATGGGATCCAAAATCCCCTCATTGCAGGCCATGACTTCAGAAACTTGACAATCATGCCCTTGAAAAACATTAACAGGAGAAAAATAAAATAAGAGAGAGAACAAAAGTCTTGACAGAAGCTTTTGATTGTGGAGCGTGCATGCCACTGAGGCTGTGTCATCAATATCACTCTTTAGCAGCCTCTGGTGTTCACTATTTTGTTCATAAGTATCGCTTGAGACGTTTTTAGAAATTGTATCCTACAACATTGCAGGTTTTCTATCCTTTGTACTGCTGGTTCTTAAACTTTGTTCTATATATCTCCAAGCAAGGTATGCTGCTTCAGTATACAAATTAGTGGTACAATTTTCTTTAAAAGTTTTAAATTATCATGTGTTGACTCCATCTCAACTGTGCATAGCGCTAGAATAAACTGGCAATGATTTGAGATTTGTATATATGTAATCACTGGTAATTTTTCTTCCCTTCCAGGTTAGAAACACACAAAAAGGGTCAATTTAAAAGAGAACTCCTTTAATGGAGAACACTTGGATATATAAACTTTTCTTTTGCAAGAGGACTGTTTCAGGTACAAATATGTACCAGCTAAAACACTAACAAAACAAGTATATACAGCTCTGTAATTCTTGATTATCAGAAAAGAGTAAAAGTGCAATGTGTTTGGTGTCATGTACACAACTTGAATAGCATCATTCTTTCAACATTAATTGATGCAAGATGCTAGTCAAAACATACATTTGATTGTGTCAAGTTTACTTCCCTCTATATTTGTAATCTATATTCCTTGAAAAGTCACACCGCAAAACACTCTGTGCAGCCAGACAGTGCTTTCAGAAAGGTACTTGTGCAAGATTGCCACAGGCACAGTTACAAAGCACTCCCTCACCTCTGCAACCTTCTAGGTACTAGCTACTTTAAGAAGCTTGCCTTTATAGTGGCCAATGGCTGTACAGTCTAATCTCAATCACACCTCTTTGCACACAAGGTCTGTCCAGTATGGTTTTTCCAGACTGTTTGTTTTCTACAGATATCTAATAATCACTTTTACAAAGTATCCATTGAATAAACGACCATGAATTATTCAGGATGAAAACTAAGGATGCACTTGCAAAAAAGAGCTTCCTGCTTCAGTCTTTCTTGCTTTAAGAAGCTGCAAACAGCTAGATTATAGACATTAAGAGGTCTTCCCTCACTACATTTAGGCATTTAGCCAGATTCTTAAGTGTGTGATTTGACAAATCAGGCATAGAGGACAGGAGCACCAGTTCTACAGAGTTTCACTGAAGTTATCCACCATTTGCTCAGACATGCAAAGTACTTTTATAATCTCCTAGTTAAATTGTTAGCCATATGCAGGCTATTTAATTTAAAGCTAACACATGTGCGCAGTATCAGGGCTAAAAAAACCGAACAAAACAAGAAAACAAAAACAAAAACAAAACAAAAAAAAAAAACCAAAGACGCTTCAGACTTCTTTTAACTCGGGCCCAGTACAACAAAATTAGAGGGGCTGTAGAATGCAAGCACACCATTTAAGTTAAACATTGGCCAAGTTCTGAGGGTTCATATAAAATAACTATCACAGTTTTGCAGAATATAATCTCATATGCTTTTTTTTTTCCCCCCTCAGTAATGCATGTACTTCTGTTTAAATTAAGCTGTAAATTCAGCATGCTTATCTTCATTCATCATTCATCTACACTGAACTCAACAGTTCAGGACTATGTACATGCAGCAGGACTTCAAATTAATTAACGTCAGGCTTATTCACTCTACAAGACAAAAGTCCATTTAACTTGGAATTTAAACCTTAATTTTCAGACAATTCCTCACAGCCCTTCTGGAGGTTTTGTTCTCTTTCTACAGTATCTGAAAACCTTCTTTAAACAGAATACAAAGGGTGTGTTAGGTTTCCATGGAAGACCAAGCTCTTCCTTGATGAATCAAGAGCTGTAAACTGTACCAATACTTTGGCAACATATTCAGCGAATTGCTCTCTCTGCTTGCCTAAGCACTCCTCTGCTGTTTCAGTGCAAAGGAGGACAAGTGAGCTTTAGTACAGACTGGGAGAAGAGAGTTACATACCAATTCATTGAAAATACACAGAAATTATGAGCAACAGTCTAAACCAAATGTAACACTAGTTTACAGGCACCTTACTCAATAAAAGCAAGTCTGAATCTCAAACACAGCAAATCTGTTTTCCTCTGCACATGCTGTAGAATTAGTAAGCAATATCTAGTCTCCTTTAATGCAGGAAATAGCATGGTTTATTATCAGAACAGAAAGGGTTAATCAGCTGTACAGACTCTGACCTACGCTGCTTAAACAAGGGGATGTCTCAAGCTCTCAAACATTACGCACTCATTTTTATTCTTCCAAACAAATGGCCCAGGTATTTGGCTACTGTCGTGGTTTAAGCTGAGCCATAAATCAGCCACACAGCCTCTCACTCACTCCCCTCACTTCCTTCCTCAGCTCCTGGAGAGATGGGGAGGAGCATTCAAAGAATGTAACTCTCATGGGTTGAGATAAGAACAGGCCAGTAACTAAGGTATAACACAAACCACTGCTGTTACCACCAATAATAATAATGATAAGGGAAATAACAAGGGGAGAGAATACAACCGCTCACCACCGAGCCCAACCGAGCAGTGATCTAGCCCTTCCACGTAACTCCCAGTTACATCCTAGGCATGATGTGCTGTGGTATGGAATACCTCTTTGGTCAGTTTGGGTCAGGTGTCCTGACTCTGCTTCCTTCCAGCTTCCCTTCCTCCCTGGCAGAGTATGAGGCTCAGAAAGTCCCTGGCCAGACTAAACATTCTAAGCAGTAGCTAAAAACATCAGTGTTATCAGCACTGTTCCCAGGCCGAAAGTCAAAACCACAGCACTGCACCAGCTACTAAGAAGGAGAAAAAATGACTGCTACTGCTGAACACAGGACAGCTACCAAGTCAGTCCCACCATCAATGGCTTGAAGGGCTAAGCAGCCCAAGTCAGTACGTTCCTTTTCCATTTCCAACTAGCCAGTTGGCAGGAGGAATACCTTCCACTCTAAACATACAGAGACTTCGACACAGAAGGACTTCTCCTACCATTGCTTCTTTCATGTAGTGGGCCCAGTCACAAAGTGGCTACTATGTCTGGTGACAGATCTACCAGGTAAGCCACATGACCCTGCACCTACACAGTTTCTCAGTCTAGGGTTTATTACTTAACTGACAGGGGAGGGGAGGTGGAAGGGAAGAGAAAAGAATCATTATTTCACCTACAGTGTTTTCAGAGTAGCTTTGAGTCAATAGAATATGTATGAAATGTCATTCTTAATGAAAGGTGAAGAACTGCCTGTGCCTAGTCTTTCTTTCCCCTCAAAACTGCACCACTTTGCTTATACTACAGAAATCAGACCACATCATCTCATTTCTATAGCTATTAACTGTTCTCCCATCTCTAGCAGAGAACAGTCTTTCCTGCTTCAGTGGCAGCTTAAAAGAAATAGCAACACAGAGAGCTACAGTAAAATGGATTCTCCATTAAGCCAGCTGACAAGACTTCCAGAAAAGGTAAAAAAAAAAAAAAAATAAAAAAATTTTGGCAATTTTTTGGGTGAAATTTCCTTATTAACATGCATAAAAAAATACCAAGTACTTAATTATTTCACTTATGTTTCCAGATATTGAAATTTGGAGCCTTTGTAACTGCAAGAGATTATTTGCTTCCTACTGCAAACCATCATTTTTAAGCTTCATTTATTAATGTCTTCCTCATGAAAACAGGTCAAAAAGATCAACCTCTTACCTTCTCCAAAATAAGCTCCAAGACAATCCTTTCAGCCAGGCTTCATTCTAAACTCGCCTTAGACCTCGACCCAAAAGAGCCTTTAACAAATTATGCACAAACACTGCCTGCCCTTTTGCAATCACAAGCCACACCATGTGTACGCTTTTGCTCATAAGTAAACCAGCTCCATACATGCAAACCCCAAGGCCCAGAGTGCTTAGTGCTAAATAGACGGGACCTCTCACTTGAAGCACCAGCGGCTGCACATTTGCATACTTGCAGCAGCAAACACAATGTAGGTACAAATGCTGAAGCAGCATGAACATTTAGCCATACCTTCTCCTTCAGCAAAGCTAACCTTACATTTCCATACAAGACAATTATACTGTGTAAAAATAGCATCTGCTCACTGCATACCTACTCTCCAAGAACATTCCAAATCATCCTTGCTGAACTGACTTCTTGATGTACTTTCTACTCCTGTATGCATTGCAAAGCATAGCTACAGGTAAAGAAAGCATGGTTTGTTTGTTTGAACATACAAATTCTGACACATCACCACACTGCCTGAACTTCACCTGCTGAGCCAAACCATAAGCCCCAGTCCCACTGAAGACAATTAAGTGCATCTGTGCAGACTCACAGTCATAACTACAGGTGTAACAGGGCCCAATTTCAAAACAGGATATTCCACCCTGCCAGGCCCTGTCATGTATAAACAGTCAACAGCTGCTCTGCATTAGACATCTTTTACAGACACAGACAGCTTAGGTCTGTTTTTCAGACCTTACCCTAAACTCTAGCTTAAAAAAAAATTATATTAAAATAAAATTGTCTATATAGCCTATAAAATAGTCTTTGGACTGCAGAGGACATAACCCAGCTCATAGGCATTCTAGTGATACACCTTGGTGCAACACAATGAAAATCATAAGCCATTAGTACATTTTAATGACACTCCAACTGCGTTCAAGTCAGCCTTTCAGCAGTAATTTAAACCTCCTAAGTACCTACAGCAGCTACTTAGGGCATCAGAAGTCACAGTTCAGGAAGAGTGTGCCTCCTCTTTGATCTCTGTCGTTCTTTGCCCAGGGCTATATGCTGCTAATTCTTCAAACCATGAAAGCATAGTACATAGAATAAATAAACGTCATGGATAAAGCCACAAATAACATAGATGAGGCTTTCATTTGCATAATCAGGGCTGTATACCTGGAAGACATGGGATAACTATGTAACCTTGCCAGTGGAAATTTCTGACGTTGGCAATGATGTGAAAATTAATGCAGCAGTTTGACCTTGTCTAAAATCAAACACAATAAATGTGCAATGCATAATTGTTTTTACCACTTCCATTGCAAAGCTTCACAGTAAATCACTTTGTGTTTCTTGAATTTCAGTCTAGGGCTCCATCTATTAGCTAATAATTGCTCTCTAAAAATACTGATACATAAGCTTGTATTTTTTCAAAACCTACTTCCCTCAGCACAGAAGACAGACACAAAGATGTACACAAACTGTAAAGGTTGCAGTGAAGGAAGGGAAGAAATGGGAGTTGTGACAAGAAGGGTGATTTTTCACCAGCTTCCTAGCAAGCCCTGTTGCACCCATTATCTGTGGAGTCTGAAGCAGTTAAAAACTTTATAACATTATAAAACTGGCTGTGGGCATAGAGAACAATCTGCTGGCCTTAAAAGAAAATCTATGTTTTCCAGGGTTTACACTAATAATATAATGACTGAAAAACTAGACATTAATTGTGTAACCCTATTGATATATCAAATTATGCAATAATGAGTAGACTCCATAATAAAGTGGTTGTGCTGTGACGGGTGTAATAAATTGTTTCAGAAAGAGATGAAAATGAAGGGACTACAAAAGATATGAGATATCTGAGGGGAGTGCTTCATGACAGATATACAGCTGCCATTAAGGTGCAATCCATCATTAGCTTAATTATCCCTGGTAATAGTCAGGTGAAAGCATAAGCTTCCTTAGGAAAGAATAGTTTATGCCTCCCCAAAATGTTCCCCAAGAGCAACACTGAAATATCCACTAGATTATGATCCTCTCCACAAATAGCATGTCAGGATGAGCTACTTTGCTTAATTGTTTTTCAACAGGCTGTTTCCTCACAAAGAGAGAGCTCTGAGGAATATCTGAAGCAATAAGGATACCAGCCAGCTTGCTATCATCAAGGATGGCATCACAGGATTTCTAGTGCAATTGACAGGAGACGCTAAATCTTCCCAGTAGAAGCAAATGGGGCTCAAAGGCCCACAGAATTGCTGGCCATTTTAAAGGGCTTTCCTCAGGCTGAAATCTCCGGATTGCTTCAGTCACCCTACCCAGACTGCATAAGCAGTCAGAAGATGATAGAAAATTGGAGAGAATAGAAACCTGAAACAAACAATGTCAGACATCTATATTCACAACACCACTTCCAAAATAGAGAACATCAGCTGACATTCCAGTGTCTTCCAAAAAAACCAGAATCACGTAGGACAGGCTTGAAACACTGTCGAGAACCACATCACATCCTTCCAGCTCTGTGCAGCATCACACAATGAAGATTTGTAGTACACCAAGGCACCCTGAGCTTGTGCCAATCTATATTGTTTTTTTCCTGGTTTCAGTTGGGATAGAGTTAATAATTTTCTTCCTAGCAGCTGGTGCAGTCCTGTGTTTTGGATTTAGTCTGAGAACACCACTGATAAAACACACCGATGTTTTTAGTTGTTGCTCAGTAGCACTTACCACGATCAAGGACTTTTCAGTCTCATGCTCTGCCAGTGAGGAGGGGCACAGAAAGCTGGGAGGAAGCAGAGACAGGACACCTGACCCAAACTAGCCAAAGGGGTATTCCATACCACTGCATGTCATGCTCAGTATATAAACTGGGGGGAGTTACCCACATGGGGCTGACTGCTGTTCAGGGACAGGCCGGTTATCAGTCAGTGGGTGGTGTGAGCAATTGTATTGTGCATCACTTGTTTCTTGGGTTTTATTTCTCTATTATCTCCCTTTTAATTACAGTTATTATTATTGTTGTTCTGTTTTACCTATTTCAGTTATTAAACTGTTCTTATCTCAACCCACAGACTTTTAGCTTTTTTGTGATTCTCCTCCCCATCCCACGGGGCAGGGAGGGAGTGGGGGCGGGGGGGAGTGAGAGGCAGGGAGCAAGCAAGCAAGCAGCTGTGTGGTACTTGGTTGCCAGCTGGGGTTTAAACCATGACAGTTTTCCATGATGCAGTTCCTCAGGGCTCTCCTCCTTCCCGTACCCTCTGCCTTTAAGGAAATTAAAATTCAAACATCTACATCAAAAAACAGCTAGATTGCAAGATCACGGATACACAAGCAGATTGCTCAAAGTAGGTAAGCTAAGGAGCACAACATAGCAAAAACAGCGGCTCTTGAGACTGCATTAAAATCAGCAATGTCGGGGGGAAGCAATCTACAATAAATAAACTGGAGAAGGTGGACCCATTACTTGCTACAGATTATACAGTCTACAGGAAGAGGACAAGACTTTCAGGCAACTCTCACTCCAGAATCTCCACCTACCTGAAAGCTACATTTTTGGAACCTTAGGTTATATAACTGTATGGTATCAGCACATCACTTAACTGCTTCAACTTTTCCTCTACTGCAGTGCTGGAAATCATCAGTTAAGTTACACTGCCACAAGACTGGAGCTGTAGTTGTGAACTTAGCCCAAAATCTGTCAGAAAGTACTATTTTGCTGTGTTGTATTTAGTTTTGCCAGGAAAATTAAAAGAAAAAAAGCTACCTTAAGCACAGTGCCAAGGCTCTCTTTGTCTAAACCAAAGCACTCCCCTCTGCTGCCTCAGTTCATTTCCCAGTATAGGGAAAAGGAGGACTTCACCCACCCGGTGCTCCAGCTGGCAAGGCTTCCGGGATGCTCCATCTCTAAGATCAAAGACTGTGACCAGCACTGCTCAGAGAGCCCAACTAGCCATAAGTATTCACAAAAGCCTCATTTTTCATAAAATGGATCACTTTGCACATCTAATTTAAGAATCCCTGGAAGACACTTTTTCAAGAAGGCTAATTAGTTCTGAGCCCTCTTTCCCCTCCTATAATCTGATTTTCTCCCACCATGTATCTGAGTCCAAAAACTCAGGGCAATGGATCTTCCTTTAGGCTTTTTGGAATGAAGTAGTAACTTCCATTCCTGGGAGAAAAAAAACTCTCCAAGCCACTGTAGAAGAGAAAAGCACACATAAATACACACATAGAAAAGGAAAGGAAGGTGGTTAAATTCTGTCTAAAGGAGCTTGCATTAAAAGATCAGAGGTCAAATGTAGCATTTATGTCAACACTTCCTTAAATAACTCTAGCAACTGATAGAATGTCTATAGTATGACTTTGAAATAGCTTTCTACTGCTTTTCCTCACACCATTTTGCCCATGTGTCTTTTTGTGAGTATCTATACTACACTTTCAGGTACTTACAATAGTGAAAAAGGTCATGAGCAAGCTACCATCTGACAACCCACACACACAGAGCTACTAAAATTCTGCCTTCAGACAAATCTCTCCATATCTCCCCTGATAAAAGTTCAAAATCCTTTTTGAATTAATATTGAAGTAGGCTGACTGTGAAATTGTCATAAGTTCCATCTGCCACTAATGAAAGTGACAGCTTCAGTATTAGCCAGACAGATTCACAGGCTCAAATACATAATTAAGAATAAGCAAAAAGGCAGTAATGACTTAAAAAGGGGCAAAAGGATTACCATTATCTACTTCACTACAAACAAAGTAAGAACATCATTGGATTGTTTCCCCTGTAAAATAACAGGTTTTGTTGTGCCATCTATAATGTGCTTTTCTGCACTAGGCTGACAAGAAGTCTTTTCTCAGGTTGCTAGCCCCATTATTTTTTGTCTTAATATCAACACAGTTCTGCAGACAACAGTGCTCAAAATCTACTCTCTATTAGGGTCAGAAAGTCTTCTGAGTTCTTCATCTGTTGTGATACAGTAGGAAATTATTTTAACTGGCACAGCAACACTTTGCAATGGTCCACAAAAAAGCCATTCCATAACATCTGTGGTAGGACAAGTCGAAAACATTTCAGTGCCTGGACCTGGATTCTCAAGACTAATGATACACTGTGACCTCAGAAAGCATGAGATTAAGTTTTGTTTCTAATAACAGTTAGGTAAAAGTAAGTAAAATAAATTGAACAAGTAAAATATGTTGAGCTTTCATGCTTTTCTGCTATCTTTTGAACTGATCTGCAGGGTCTTCTTCACTCTTCTTTCAGAACACCAATGCACAGCATCACCTCTCACTCCTTCATCTTCCCAGGCTGACACTTCCTTCAGCCTCTGCACTGAATTCCCTTCTTTGAGCCTGCACTCTCTTGAACCTTCTGCATAGCTATACAAAGGTTTTGCAAAATTTAATTTTAATGGACAGACTTTGGCACATTTTTCAGCCATCTTAGTGTTTGCAAGTTTGGGTGCCTGGAAAGAGGTGAGTGCCTATTTCTTTTTCTTTCTCTCCCATTTTGGATAATCATTTCATCATTCCACCCCTGAAGATCACTTTTAAGTCACAAAACACAGACTGGACGAACACACTCAAAATTCCATGCATTTTAGGATTTCACACCTCCTACAGAGCAGGAGAATGACAGACTTTGAGAGCTTGCCGAGAAATGATCACTAATAGTAATCCCCAGTATTTTACCCCTCCCCGTTAGTTATCACCTCACTGCTTCTTTCGTTTCTGCAAAGGCAGATTCTGAGTAGTCAGAAAATCTCTGGTTTAATTTTTCTCATCAGAAGTCTCTAATATTAAAGACACGGAAGCAAGCCTCCATGGAACCACTGCCATGGCTCAGCGGATAGCTCCAAGCAACATTTGCTATGTCAGATATCCACTTATGCAGTCAGCTGTGAAACCACTGCAGTAGCAGGCTAGTTTCTGAAAGCTGCCTTCCCAGCTATCCCTTCCTTTTAATTGTGTAGTTTTAATCACTTTAGCTCAGCCCCAGTAGTTAAGCAGAAAATTCCTACACCAAATTAAAACCTCCAAACTACAACTCGTAAGGCAATGCGTCAGCACCATCTGTGACAGAAACTGCAGGTGTCTGTGAAAGCACACCCCAGCAAAAATTATTGATGGGAGAGGTGTTCAGGTAGACATGAGAGCATGTCTAACAGCAGAAAGACCATTACAGTGCAGATGCCAGTAAGTGCTGTTGCTATTTTTGCAGCATGTATGCGGAGCAGTATCTTCACTACCGCAAATGACATCTGTACCGTAGCTTGAAATCTGTTTGACACACTTTACAAGCTTCAGTCTACAGCTCCCATGTATGAGAAGTTACATTATTTTCTAAAGCTGCATGCAAATCAAGCAGCATACTGAAACTTAGAAGGGCATATTAATCCAGGTGCTGCATACAGGGGGAACCCTTCAGTTTAGATCTGATGATTTGAACTCTAAGATGTACAAGGATCAGGACCGTACAGGAATGGTTTTGAGTTGCATTCACAACTCTTGCTCTCAGTCAACTGTGTGACATCTCCTCCTTTGTTTAAGGATTTAGCCCCCACTTTGGTTATTGCCTGGAGACTTCAAACAACTGAAATCCTTCTTAAAAAAAAGATACCAGAATTAAAGAAGTAATCTATTCCACAGTAGTGAAAACCTGCTGCATGCCTAAAATTCATTCCATTTTCAACCCTTGGAGACTCCCTATGGGACAGCATAGAGTTTTTCATTAAGCAAATCAGAATTTGACTAAGGTTTAGAAAACAGCAAGTTCACTTCTAAGCAACCTATGCAACTGAAAACAGAAAAGAGAATAAAGCATGCCACTTGTATATTTACTTGAAGACTTATACATGAAGTCAAAAATGTAGAACCATAGAACATTTTGGGTGGGAACGGAACTTAAAAGATCATCTAGTTCCACAGATGCATCTGGTCAGGTCCCATGGACTTGTGCACCTTCAGGTTCCTTAGATCTTCTCTAACATGATATTCTACAGCGTGGCAGGTGGTTCTTAATACTCTCAGTCCCCGCCTTTGCCTTCTGCTACTTGAGCAGTGTGACTGGAGCACCTGGTGCAGGGCAAAAATGCACTGAGTATCTCAGCCTTCCCCATGTCCTGGGTAACCAGGTTTCCCTCTTTTGGAGGGGTCCCACATTTTCCCTAGTCTTCCTTTTATCCTGACATACCTATAGGAGCTTTTCTTGTTGCCCTTGACATCCCTGGTCAGATTTAATTCTGTTAGGGCTTTAGCTTTTCTAGCCCGGTCTCTGGCTGCTCAATTTCTCTGTATTCCTTCCAGGCTACCTGTCCTTGATTCCATCCTCTGTAGGGTTCCTTTTTGTGCTTGAGTTTGTCCGTATGCTACTTATTCATCTACACAGGCCTCCCAGCATTTTTGCTTGCCTTCCTCTTTGCTGGAATGCAGTGCTCCTGAGCTTGGAGGACAGTATTTGATGCCTGCAAATCACTGAACTATGTCCAATTTAATAAAACTTTCTCTAAGGGAACCGAGTGAACCGTGTGGCTTGTATGCTGGCATAAATATTCATGAATTGCTAAGAAAGCTAATAGGATCAATAAGAGCACAACCTTAAAGTTCACATCACTCTTGGTAAGTAAGAATCCCATTCTGTTTCCAGCCAAGTCAAGAAAACAGTTTGTCATTGCCTTTCCAAGAGCCAAGACAGGAGACAAAATTGCACAGAACTACCTTACAGTCTGTACTGTAGTCTGAAAGGAGCACTCAGCTTAGGAATCACTTAGAAGCTACCAACACCACATAGGTTTAGTTAGGAAAATATCTTGCCATCTAAAAACTGTAACAAAAATAATTTTACAAAACTGCAGAACACAGTATACATTGTTCCTAAATACCACCCCCCCCCACCACACCACCCCCCCCCCTGCTTTTCACTGCTGGCTAACTTTTCCCTTTTCAACTCTGAAAGCAGTCACTGCATGCACAGTTTCCTACCTTGTGCTATACTGCTCATTTCTGCGAGGGTCTTCTGTCCCTTACCCTGCACTGCTGCTGACTGAGGGCTCCCAAGCTTGTCAACCCCCTCAGTTTCTCTCAGATCATGCAAACACACTTGGCCCATGAAGAAAAAGGCTACCCCAACTCCAGCGGCCAAGGACACCCAGCAATGAGAATGCCAGTGTTTCCTGCAGGCCGTGCAGTGCCCACTGCCAGAGCCCCGCGGCAGAGAGCCAGGTTGCAGGGCGCACAGTGCACTCCCTGGGAACCCTCCACACCAACTGTAGGTACACGGAAACTGAGGGAAGTCGTGCGCAGCCTTGCGCCCACTGCAGCCACTCCTCTTTAGAACTTCCCCCTATCGGAATCAGAATCAGCTAAGTTGGAAAAGACCTTTAAGATCATGAACTCCAGCCATTAGCCCGGCGCTGCCGAGATCACCATTAAACCATGTTACTAAGGGCCTCTTCTACACGGTTTTTGAAGAGCTGGCTGGGGTGTGCGGGGAGGCGCACGCAGAGAACTGACACCCTGAGCTGGAGCCAGGGCAGCCCTGAGGGGCCATGGCGCGCGGAGGACCTACGCAGGCAGCAGGAGCAGCAAAGCCCCATTAGGGGAGAGAGAAAAACCCCAAACTGAGTAAGAGGCAGGACATGGCAGGAGGATGCTACCGCCCATCCCCTCACCAGAGGGGCTGGAGTGGGTACTGAGACAAAGGAAGGAAGGGAAAGGATAAGGAAAGGAGAGGGAAGGAAGGATTCTGGTATGTATTACGCAGCTCAGTGTGTAGAAATAAGGGGTGGAGTTTGTAATTTTGCACTGAGCCCCAGCCTCCAGCACCACCTGTTGCCTCACAAGGGGAATTAAGAGGGAGCTGAACGTAAGCCACAATGAAAACAGAGAGAATTGATGCAAGAAAGGGAGAAGGACTGAAACAGACCCTGGGGAAAGGAGAAGAAAGATGTTTCTTTAATGTGAGTCTTTAACTGTTTATCATCCTGGTTTCTTTTCAATCAGTAATGTAAAGTTTTTTAGTTGGCAGTAAGTGGAACTCTTGAAGTCAAGACTATTTTGCCCACAGCAGTGGTGTTTACCCCGGATCCTGCACAACTCCCATAGTCCTGGACTACAGGAAAAAGTGTAGAGACAGCCCCCTCCCCACCCCAGATTCCAGGAAGATAACCTTGATTTTTTTTTTTTCTTTCAACTCCCTGGCTTAGAATTTCTAAACAAAATGAAATTTCAGTTTTGTTTTGTAGGGTTCTGTTGTTGTGTTTGAGTTGAATGATCAACCAGAAAACCAGCCACCTTAGCAATTTTTCATGAAGCTGTAGTGTCAAGGGCATGTTTTATGTTTCTGTAGCAGCCCAAGTACGTTTTGCAGCCTAACGGTTGTAACACTAATTTTTCTCTTTGCAATTTAGTAAAATTAAAGTCCAGGTCGCCCCTGAAGTTCATTTTAGTTTGGTTGAGGGAAGGAAGGTTGTTTCTTATGTCAGACACTCATATGGGCAAGAATAACTGGAAGAAAGATATCAGAGTAAGTCTTTGTCAGAGAAGTGTTACAGCTGTGTTGGGGCAAGGATACTGGTTATATAAAGCAAATAAAACCATAACGTTGAGATAGCACTGTGCTTACAAACACTAAAGGAATGCAAGAGCAAAATAGGGAAATCAGTTACAAAAATGTTTTTTCCATGGAAATTGACTGTTGTAGTTAGGAACAGAGTATAAAATTTTATATACTGGAAAACATACGCAAAAGTAGAGGGCAAGTTGTCTTTGGCTTTAGGGAGACAAGTAAGACTTATTGTGATAGTAAATAAGCTGGTTAAAGCGTAAGAGACTCTCCTGCTGAGTTGCAGCATCAAAAACAAACCAGTAAGAGAGAGTCAAGCTTCCCTTGCTTAGAGATTTTCTTTGTCCTTCCCTAGTCAAGCTCCCAGCAAAATCAGTGAGAATTCATCTCTTTAAAAATCTTTTTCATGTCCTTTCTATGAGGCATATGAATATTAACTTGCTAATGGGTTTTAAATGCATCTCAGTAGGATATTAAATGTGGATTTGCATGGACAACTTTAGTGGTTTTGAAATGACAGTTAATCTTTAGCAACCATTCAGAATTCAGTGTCAGGGACTGTGTGCATGTACATGGATCCCAGCAGCATCTTGGACTTCTTTTATCTAATGAAACTTTTAATTCTTTTGGTCCTTTTTTCCCCTTTTTAATTGTCTTGTTTTGCTTATTGAAACAAGTGCATATCATTTCCCTCCTAAATATTTTTGTTTGTTGTATGTGTGGTAAAAAGGTCACTTTTCCCATTTCCTGTCCCCAGGCCCAACACAAAGAGCTTGGACAAGAGATATATGTACCAGATCTTCTACCTCTAATACCAGTGGGGTTAGCTCCCTTGTATCACATCCACTGACTTTAAGTGACTGTAGAGTGAACGCTCTTCTGTCTGATAAGCTCTGCCAGTTGCCATAATTCAGTACTTTAATCAGGTTTTGTGTGAACAGTGAGGAGGATAAATTATGAATAACAGTGGCCAAGATTTAAAAATTAACAATGATTTCTGGATGTCTTGTAGGTAGGAAAACATTAGATCTTTGAAGGATTCAGTGTTATTAAAAAAACCCAGATAACTCTTCAGAAGTCTATAGCTACTTTCAAAACTCTAGGTTACATGCCCATTTTCAGGTAGAATAGGTATAGCCCGTCTCTGAGGTCTTCTAATCGTGTAGAACTAGTATCACCCATAACTGAAGTAGTTCTGGAAAGAGGACCATAAACAGGAGTTTATAGCAATGAGACATTTTAAGTGATAACACAAACCTCAACCAAATCCCACCTGGTTATATGGATGTAAAAGCAGCATAAAAGTTATGGTATGACCTGCCCATAGAGTATTTGAAAGCAAAAAAATTTGCTGCCATTGACCTTTCACATAAGGCTGACCATGATGCTTTAATCTTTGTGCCTCATTAGCATTCCGTAGCAACAGACTTCCTGGAATTTGTCATGAAAAGTACTTTATTTAGACAACATTCACCGTGTTTGAAGATTCTGAAGTGGATTATATTTGCCAAGCTCAAGTCTGTCAAATGGGGGGCTGTGGAGGTTTTATCCTTTGTAATTACACAAATTTATACTTTTTAACACTTGGCATACTAAGATGGGCTTCATTTTTTCTTTTTGGACCAACACCAAGTGTAGGTAAGATGAAGTATGGATCTGTATCACAGAAACTTATCCACAACATGAGTATAAATTTCAATATGGTAGAAACCTTGGTCCCGAAAACTCCCTAGCCAGAATTACCCAGAGAAAAATCTGTTATGGACATGCAATGAGAAGCACCAGGAGACTTGGCCTCTCATGATAATAGGACATATGGCTTAAGAATATCAATAACCATGTAAGAATTCTGGACATAGACAATCTGCAGTTTATACTAAATCTGTAGCAAAATGATAAACAGCACAGGCACAAGGGGGTTCTGGGTTGGTTTTTTAGTTTGAGAGTGTTTTGGTTTTTCTGTCTTTTTTTTTTTGTCCTGGTTTTTTTTTTTTTTGCTTGTTTGTTTTTTTTGGGTTTTTTTTTTTGTTTTTTTTTTTTTTTTGCTGACCTCTGTAAGCCTTTTAAAGCCAAGAATTAATCTAGATAATTGTCATCTAGCTAGACATTAAACTAGTCCCCAGGTGGCTAATAAGGTAGCTTTGAATGTGTGTAGTTCAGAAGTGGAAGAGATATAAAAGTACTATAAATCTCTTACAATACATGTGCCAAATAAACCTCATAATGTTTGTTGGAGAGAAGAAATGTAACTGCAAATGTACGAATAAGCAGCAAACAGAACCTGCAAAAAAGGTTAAAAAAAAAAAAATAGGAGAGAGGAAGGAGGAAGCTATGATAGAGATCCAGCACAAAGAATTTCCCACTCCTTCTCCAAAGCCGAGTAGAGAAGGAGTGACACCTCCCCCACATTCTTACAGGAAACCACTGTGGGTCATGTCATGAAATACTTTATTTAATCCCATCCATAAACCATCTGAAGTCCATCTGAAGTTTGTTGTTCTTTGTTCATACCTCTCCCACTGAAAAGTGATTCCAGAATCTAATATCCTTTATAAATTATTTTCATAGCTAGCTTGAGCCAACATCACCTTTCAGACTACTTCACAGTTTACTCTTCCTGCTGCTTATTTCTTCCTGAATTTATGGACAGCACACTCACCTCTTCTTAACCTCCTTTTAGCCAGTGCTAACTTAATTTTAAATCTTGCCTGTAAGTCAGAGGTTCCACTCTTCTGACTAGCCTTCTCTCTCTTCTGTAGTTTGTTTGGAACATCTTTCCCAAGTGCAGTAACAAAACCGATATATGCCACATTACAAGACTTACAGGTGCCCTGTATATGACCAGTAGAAATATGTGTCTGGGTGCAATTTAAAATTGCATCCAAGAATCAGAATCTTTTAATGAATATATGCATAATTTCTATTTAATAAATGCCTACCTCATGGCAGAAGCTCTTGCTCATGACCTTGTATTATACCCCGTTTTTATCACTTTTTTTCTTCTAGGTCATCTTAGCTCTTCTATGTTAATCTCTTCTGTATTGACAGTAACTTCCAACTTCATTTCAGTTCACTAAGTATATATATAATGCATATGCTACATACTTTAAATGGAGATCTGTCCCAGAATTAATCCTTGAAGATCTTCTTTAGTGCCTGGGGAAGGATAATATCTTGGAAGCATGATATGATTATTCACATAATACAAAGCACTATCAATAATACTCAGCATGTCCTCAGAGAAGAAGGAGGTCAGAAGACTGACCCTTTTAACAGTATATTTAGTAAACACCAGTTATAGAAAGTTAATACACAACAGTGTCCATAAACCTACTATAAAGGATGTCTACTCTGATTATTGTGGAGATGAGCTCTGGTGTCAGAAACCGTCTAGCCCTGTTAGCCTCATATGTCATGCTGACCAGTTAGGCATAAGTGGAACAGTACACACAGATATACAGCTTCCAGATGCCTTCTGCTTTCTAAGCAGGCTGGGCATGGTTTGCTTTGTATTGTAAAAGCCATGTCTTTCTCTTTCACTGTACCACCACCCCCCACACCACCACTATATTGTTCAAACAAGTAAGCTTGCAGTACAACCCCACTGAGTTTCTTCATCTTTACTAGGTTGCAGAATTTAGCAACATGCTTATGCACGAACACACAATATGCAGCACACCCAAAGCTTTACTCAGAGTTTCAACTCCCAGCATGAGATGTTGAACACTTCATTTAGTTTGTTTTGGTAAATTGGTGTAATCTAAATGGACTGAAAAATGTATTGACTAAGGTTAAAAGGGAAAAGTAACATATGCTCTTAGCAGTGCCTTTATATTAGGCAAAGATTTTTACTTGGTAGTTGAGAAAATTCCCTTTGTTGTTGAGCTGCTACAGTAGAAAGCAGATGGCTATTTAAAACCCAGAATTCCCAACAGCAAATGGGAACAGATGTCTGTAAGCAAGAATAAGAAATAAAAAATCTTTCTCTAAGTCCATACACTGGGAACAGAACTATTTGAGATTTTATAAAAGTCTGTCTGCCTCCAGAAGCCAATAAAACATTTTGTCTTCCCTTTTCTCTTTCTTCCCTATACTTTAAAAATACACATCTGCAGCATGGATGGCGCTTTGATAAAGCAAACCAACTTTTAGGAATGTGAGAACAGTCCCAGTAACACACTTGGCAACATTGTGTGTCTGCCTTCCTCGAAATAACTCTTTTCCAGTTTGTTGATGTTACAAGCACAAAATTCTCTCTTTTACACAAGAGCTGTACTACAAAGCAAGGCTCAGCGCTGCATGGAGTTCATTGCTGAAGGTCTAGACTTTATTATAAAATAGCAGAGGTGGAGGTGGACAAGGTTGAATGCACAGCAGAGGTTTCGCTAACACGGCATAAGTCCTTTGTCTTTTTTCAAATATTCATTTTGCTTCCTTTTTTTTTTTTCTGTGTTTTGTATCCAGTACCCTGTAAAGGAAGACTGCTTGCTCTTAATGACACCACTTCACCTCTAACTACATAAAATTTCATGCACAAACATGCAGCAAGAGATTGACATTTACCCATAGGCACTATTTAGTGCCATGGATGCATAACAAAAGTTCAGAGTTTTGAGAAGAGGAAAAATAAAGAAAAGAAAATAGACTTTCTACTATGACACCCTTTGAAGATTACAGAATATAAAACCAGCTTAAAGTCAGTTCTTGTGCCCTTAAGGATTCCTCTCTGATTTTCTCCTACAGTTGACTTTCAGCCCTTAAAACAAAAACAAGCATATCTCAGCTTTCTCGTGAAAATTGCTGAGAAATAAAATAGCTTTATTACAGTTAAAGCAACATGGGGAAAGCAGTCCTATAATAATGCATAGAACAACAGGTTTCCAGCCACCAGAATGCTGGGGTTACTACAAACTCAGTGCTCAGTAGTGGTCAGAAAAGCAAACCAAATGCTAGATATTATTAAGAAAGGATTAAATAGCAAAATGGAAGCTGTCATTTTCAAATTGTGCATGATGATGACTGAACACTATATGTAAAACTGGCCTCCCTTTTCCGTCCAGAGAGAGTTCAGAGAAGGACAGTCATAATGACTTAAAACATGCAATGGCTTCCAATAGAAAAAAAAAAAAAGAACAGATTAACATTTTTCAACTGGTAAAAGAGACAACCGTGGAAGGACATGATGGAGATCTGTAAAATCTGTGTATAGTGATAGGAATAGCTAGACAAGAACCAGTTGCTCCCTGCTCCTGCAGGCCTTGAATAAGGTTACCAGTTGCCTACTTCAGAAAGAGCATAAGGGCCTGATTCTTCACACAATGTGTAAAGCTATAAAATTTACCATTTCACCACTGTTGTGGTGATATTTTACATCAAATAAAAAGAAATATTAAGTAAGTTTACGGGTAAATTCACTGAGACATTATAAAGGCACAGAACCCCTTAGCTAAAATGTTAGACTAGAATAAAATAGAAAGAAAAAGAGAGGAAAAGAAAGAATCAGAGCAATGGTAAATATAAAATGTGCATGTAAATCACGTAACTGTTCCTAGGGAAATTCTGAAGCTTACTAGGCCCCAAATGTATCCTACTTGGACTCATATCTTTCAGATACAGACTTAGATCTTATAAGAAATTAAACACCTTCCATGTAGCATGCATAGAACTTTAAACAGCAAGTGCATACATTTAAAGATAAAAGAAGAAAGAGATGTGAGAACAGAACTACTTCCAAAAGCATAGCTAGAAATAGCTATCTGACTAGATAAAGCATCTTTAAATTTTTTTAGTAAAATTAGAGGATATATTTTATAAAGAACAGGTATCAACCAAGATCGTGCTTCAAAGCAACTCATTATCTAATAAAATAACATGCAAAGAAGTATTATCCTTTTACTAAATATTAGCCTAACACATCAGCATGTTTGGCAAAGCTGGTAATCTGAGCAGAGGCTATTGGCAAAGACTCAAAGATTATTATTTAAAGAATTTTAGCTTCGCACTCCTGGTATAAGTCTTTTTTATGACGAGAAACTGAAGCTGTGAATCACACAGATCAAGGTTTCTTTCTGTATGATTAAATGTAGATAATGAATTCATAAATCCCTGCCTGTGGTAATTGGAAATCCACAATTTGGCTTAGAGCTATGGAGTTCACTAGATATGATTTTTAAACAAAGTTTTATCATATGCACCTACAGATCTGTAGTGTGTTCCTGAACAAATAGGAGGACACAGTCAAACTGTCTTGTTAATTCTGATTAACTCATAATCAATTTTCCATTAAATTTAGGTAGTCCACTAGTTTTTTTCAACTATAGGTACTTCCTAGGTTTTGATTTTGATTAAGCAGCACCTGATTCTGCAGAAACTATGTTGCTTACTTCTTGCTAGAGAAGGGAAATAATGGAGTCATCCATAAAATGAAGGGAATTTTCTTCACCTTTCCATCTCACTTTCCCCAGCATTTTTTTCAGTATTTCTAGATAGTTAGTGGCAGCAGAGTTAACTTGGTATAGACCCATCACATTTCTTTTACTTCACAATGAAGAGATACCAGAATAGCATTTATCAGAATATACTAATTTAAGGTTGACTTCACATTTAATGCTTCTTCATGCAGTTTCTTTGCAAAGTAAATTAACCACATGGAAAAGTAGGAGGTGGATATGGGTGTGGGAGGGGAATATCCAGGCTTCCCAATAATGAAACTATTTTAATAACCAACAGCATTGTTTAATAGACTGCTACTCTAAAGGAGTTTGACAGCTATCATATGTCTTTGACAAAGAGCTTAAGTGACTATCACAGGAATAAATAGTTCTTTATCACTAATTAGCCATGCTATTGGCTTGTGAGATATTCCAGCTAGAGCTATTGTTTTTAGAATGTGAGTTGATATACAGAACCCAAATCTTCAGGGTTCATTGCGAGCCAGACATTCATACAAGGAAGAGATGTCACAGTAGGAATATATATCAGGTTATGAAACTCGTTAAATGAAAAAGAAATGAGCAGTAATTTCAGCAAATCTATCACTCTTGTCAAGTAGACGATCTAAGAATCCATGGCAAAGCATTTAATTTTAATGCTTCTGTAAAAATGAAATCAATAAAATCACAGCTATGCTGGTTTGTACTCTGTTCCCTGTTTCCAGGCTGTGGGCAGATGAACTGTTTAGAACCTCGGAAGTACAATGGTTGTATTTTCCAGAAATGATGAAATAGTTTTCCTGGTGGCCTTCCAGTGGAATGAGCACTGGGTGAAAAAATAGGGGGAAAAAAAAAAAAAGAAAAGCTCTTAACATTTATGAAATTAAGTTCTAAAGAAAAGAAAAAAAATGGATACCATCACACCTGCAAGAACTATCCTGTTTGTACAACAACGCACCATTGCTCAACTTTATGAAAAGTGCATGATGTCTGGGAATTCGCCTCCAGCTGAACTCAAAATAAATGTTTCAATTATTTTCAGCCAGGTTTTCATGGGATTAGCGTAATGCAGAGAATTTCCATCAGACCAGTGGCCTGACTGACACTAGAGAAAGCATCCAAGAGAGTTGAAGGCTGCTGCTGGTTCCAGAAGCTACTGCATCACAGATGCTGCACATCAACAGGTGCCAAATGCTACTTTCCCTACATGGAAAAAGCACAGGTACACCATGTGCACTTGCAGGAATTGAGACAGTACTGGGACCTTCTTTCTGATGACGCAGAAATGAGACAAATATGTTTTTAAGACAGAGAAAAATAATGAAAGATGGCCAGGACTGGGGGCTGGCTACCTAAAGCAAGAGCATGGAAGGAATTTCCTTACCTTCAAAGTGCTGTTCTCTCTCTTCCCCCTCCTGAAAATAGCTCCACAGAAAGTAAAATAATAAAGTCAACTTCTTCCTTTGGGATCTGCCTATGATACTTCCAGAATGAAGCGCTTGTTCCAGCAGATGCCTAATTTAAGGTGTACTATCAAGTGAGCTGGAAAACCTGTATGAAACACCTCTTTACTCTTATGACCCGTCTGCATTCATCTCCAGACTACTTTATACTGGTAGGACAGTAATTTCTTTGTCCATCAAACTGCTTCTCTAAGACACCCACGCAGACTTCCTTGTAATTTCTGCCTCCCAGGCAGCCCCCCTGGGTCTCACTTTCAGTGCTTTCCACAGTAGCAAAGCAGCTCGTCACATTTATAAAACAGTTAAAGAACATGGAAGGGCACAAGGTTCCAAAGAAAATAATTCTAAACTTTAGATTTGGGTAGAATTTTTGTTGGTTTTGGGGGGTTTTTTGGTTGGTTTTGGTTTTTAGGGGTTTTTGCGTTTTAACCATTCAGAGAGACCTTGTTACAGGATATTTAGAGCATACTGACCAAGTTATTGTATAAGCACATCTGTAACACAGATCCTTTTCCTCCTTTTTATCATAATACAGTGACCATCACATACAGAAATTTGCTTCACTTAAGAAATTGGGCCACTGGCACTGTGTTTAGTTTCTGACATAGCTGTAATTTCCTGGTGCCTGTCTCCTCGAACTGCTAGTTGGTTTCCCATCTGCTTCTCTGTGTGAGAATCTGCACCCTGTTGATGATCTTGTAGAGGTTTTTCAAATTGCCTGAAGTTCTGTGGGTGTCATAAGAACAATATTAAAGAGGCTGTTGATACATGAGGTAGTATTTAGGTTGTTATTTTGGGTGCCTATTGCATACACTAAGACAGGCTTTAATCATAATTCAAGACTTGGTTTTTGTATCTGAGACAGGAGTGATCAAGCAATAATGTAAAAAACCAACCAACCAAACCCAAACAACCCAAACAAGAAAAAAACAAAAAACAAAACAAACAAGAACAAAAATCAACCAAAAAACCAGCCCACAAAAAGCAACCACACAACAAAACAACAACCCCAACAAAAAAACAAAACAACATTTCATTTTCTTTAAAAGAAATTACAGGCAGGCTCCAAGCCTCCGGAAGCGTACAGAAGTCTGTATAAAGAAAGAACTGTTTCATAAGAAGCAAATGAAGACTTTTTTTCTGACCATATAATACAAGAGTGAGTTTCTTAGAACACAGCTCCGAAGATCTGTGCTAAACATAACTGAAACATAAAGCTGCTTCAAAACTGATTAGCAGAGGAGTTCTATGAATCTGTTCTGTACAGCTTTAGAGCAGCCATTTAAGTGCTTTAGAGTTTGCTCAAGCCCATTTTAATTTGCATCTGGATTCAAAATTAGAGATAACAGTTTGACATAAGAGTAGCTTTCTGCAGCTTACACAAACAGAAGTCAGTCACACTCACACTTCTGGGCCAAAGCTGGAGATAATAATGGCAGGTCACCTGCATTGGAACTAACAGTCTGTCCAGCACTGGAATATAGTTGTGCATTCTCACTTCCAACAGTGTCTCATTTAAAATATTTCTTGGGCACAGTGAAATTCAGGAAGTAATGAAAAGTGCACCTACAGCTGCAGCAAGCATTAAAACAGGGTGAATCGGAGCTGTCTTTACTGGCAACATTGCATTTGGTAGTGGTTTTCTCATTACTTCAAATCCATATATCTGTCAGCCAGATTAAGTGCTCTACTTATTCTCTTAGATTATGGCCATTCAGGTATCTGCCAATTGCAACATATTTGCTGCTTCAAAAGTAGTTTCCATTTATGCAATGTTTTGTATATTGGATGAAATGCATGAATGACAGGAAAAAAAATAAGGGGTACTAAAAAGCTTAAGACAGGTTTAGCTCAAGATGAAATAGAATGTAAAATTAAAGAAGGTAAGGGAAAGAAGTGGAAAGAGAATGTGGAGTGATCTGCCTATATATTCTAGCTCATGTATTATTTTTACTTTTTTTTTTTACTCTGTCACCACAACTGCATTGGCATTAGATACACAATAAATATTGCATTTGATTCCTCTTTAGCTTTACGATTAGTTTGTATCCCAACTGCACAGCACTGTAGCACATACATCACCCCAGCCTCCAGTGCCTGCAAGCAAAGTATAAGCTGGCTATACTTGGTTGCTGTAGTATGTTAATATTCTGGTTGCTAAGGTGATGCATTTACCAAGATAACTCTCAACAAGTAGTTTGTTTAAATAGCAGAGCAATATTAGTCAGTGCAGAATACTGTACAGCAACAGCTATATAACTCTTGATTTTTCAAGTAGAGTCCTTTAAATTAGTGGAGACATTGCCAAGCTATGCTGCATTTTGCAGCACAACTTATGGAGATGCTTAATTTTCTGTAGTGCCAGCCAGAATATGACTAAAAAACTCCTCCCTACACACCAGAAAAGAGAATCTGTGGGTTTTGTCTGCCCTATAATGATAGCAAAATTATAGCATTCAGATCACTCCTTTAAAAGGAGAGAGAGGGAAATAAACATGGATACTTGTCTCTGTGTTTGGTTGGTATTTATTCATAGCTAAATGATGTGAAATCCTCAGCAGAGAGCCCACAGATTTTGGATGCTGGAGTCAGAATAAACATTAAGGGACTGATGGGAAACCACCCTTCTTGCCTTCTCCAGTTCCCATCTATCTGCACTTGTATCTCTGCTCAGTCAGAAAACATTTCAGTGAACACCCATGCTTGCAATTTACAAAAAGCTTTTAGTGACGCTATCATCTTCCTTCTTTGTACTTCCAGCCACCTACAAGTGACATTGTGTTTCTCTAATAGGCTATTATGCTGTCTGCTTGAAAGCATTTGTTTGATATAATTCCTTGCAATTGTACTAGAAAAGTCACACTTGTTTCTAGGTTTCTAAAACTGTGTTTCAAATATTTAATTTTTTCTTCTTTTTTTTTAATGACACTACTTTCAAATGAAAGCAGCTCCCTACCTGTGACTTCAGTTCTGTTCTGTATTGTGGTTGATCCTTCTTAATAGTCAGGAAGGCTGCAAATAAGTCATTTAGTTTTAACACTCTCCCTGCATTGCTACACAAGCAGCCCAGATTTATGAAGAAAATCCATCTAGCTCTCACTATCCCTAGAGACGTGATTAATTCCCACTGATCGAATGGAATCAAGTGTGAGGGGTCTGCCTGAGAACTGACAGCCTTTCAAGAACAGCTGTTAATGAAAACCAAATAAGGAGTGAGGGTGTTCAGAGACAAGATGGAGGAGAACAATCCAGATCTTCCCTTAAATTACAAGCAATTACAATTTATTTTTTTTAATTATTTTTCCTGTCCAATTTTTAGTTGTCATTAAAAATCAAAAGCAAAATTAAAACTCATCTGTGTTTTGGGCATAAAGGTGGCACATCAATGTTAAAAGCAGAGGGACCTTTCATTCTATAACCTTATTTCATAGGCATTCTGCTTGGAAGTAGCCCTGAAGTTCCACCAGAGGAGCCAGATTTTGCTGACTGGGAACTGCAAACCACTTCGAGCATGTGATAGAGAGCAGTCATCAAGGTGAACATATAAAGATGCAGATGAGATCTTATACTTAAAGATGCGAACAGCTCAAGTTCTGAGCTATCTGCATACATGAAGGTCACTGTGCCAGCACTAGGTGACACTGATTGTCGATCAGTGTATAACAGTAGGTTGAGGGGAAGATGGAATTGTTTATGCTTCCCCCCTCCATTTTAACATTTAACCTAAAAGTGATTTCTGAAGGCAGAGATATCCATATCCTTATTACGTGCATAGCGAGGAGTCTGTTGAACAAGAAACTACTATCTCTTCTTCCCTGCTGGTCCAAGAGCCTCTCGAATAGTACACAGGCAGCATTCATATGCATAACTTATTTGCCATACCCTTGTACTTATGTACCTAAATCAAGCAACTCCAGTAAAGACAGAATATCTCTTCTCTCCAGTAAGCACATTCTCCTGGCCTGATGAAGGAAAAAGATGGAAGCAGAAATGACTTTTTACTTGGTGACAGTTCATATTAATGCTAAATAAGCACATCAAGACAGTCAAATTAACATATGTGATTTGGGTTGCAGGGCTTTTTCCCTCCAATGCAGGGAGAGCCTCTAAATCCAATTTCTCAAGCTGTTTGTTCTCTTAAACAGGCTCCTTTCCCTGAGCAAACCCTTGTGTTTTCAGTGGAGTCTAGCTAGCGACAAGCACTGAGCTGAAAGGTTACATTTGCCGTAAGGGATAATGTCCTGTGAGTTTTCAGACAAGGCTATTCCAGCCAGTCCTCCATTTTCCTTTTGATAAAAATTACAATAGGGTTAATGTTTTGCAGGATGAAGGTTAACCTGTTTGTGAAGAAGAAAAATCCATGAGCCTAGGGTTGGCTTAACTCTGCTCAGAAACAAAGGATAGTTAATTGTTGCTCTGTAGCTTTACCATCTCAGTCCTCCCCTTAGACTGAGGGTCTGCAGAGTGGCAAGCAGCCAGGAGCAGGCAATAAGCAGGCACAACAGGGCCAGAGGAACAGCGAACTCCAGTACTACTGAGGGCCTGAGGAGCAAGATGGCAACCACTGTTTCCAAAGGTGAGCCAGTTTCATAACAACATCTTTCTGTGGCAGTCATCTCACCCAGCTCCCTAGAGCTCAGGCACAGACCAAGTAGGGAGCAGGCCTGTAGGTCTCTTGTTACTGCTGACAGTCTCCTACCTCAGACAGACTTACTTTGCCAATGCTAATCTCTGTCCTTTAAATGTATTTTATGTTTGGGTTTTTTTTCCCCTCCTCTTTCGAATACTGCATCCCTTGAAAGTTTCCCAGGATGGGATTCTGGAGCTTAAAGGCCCCTTGAAAGAAAAGGAAGAAATCCAGGGTCACTTTCATAGACTACAATGGTGGATTTCTGTCTCTGCCCAGCGCTGCATAGTATTTATTTCATCTTCTGGCTTTCTTGCTCTTTGCTCTAAAATAACAAGAGTTTCTTGATTGGCAAGAACACTGATCACCCAGTAATAATCTGCTTACACGCTTCACTGATGAAACAGAGCTAGGCTATAGAAGGCTTGTGCTGTGCATTGTTACCATACCCATTGGGGATTAGGATGATTATAGCAGTGATCAAGGCCATGGAAAGGATTTTGTCCTGACCATGCTTTTCCAGCTGACACACTATCTGTGGCAGCCATTTCCCTCAGTCAGGTTAATGAAACCCCCTTTCATTTTTGTTTTCTCCTTTTTAGATGAAAAGTGCTGAAAAAAAGAAAAAGATAACATCTCTGACCTCGGCCATCATCTCTTACTGGTGTTTTTTCATCCCTGAATCTGTTAATTGAAACTACAGTCACAAGAGCAGCACTCTACATAGTTTAGTTCTTAATCATGTGAAGCCAGCATCCCAGTGAGGAATTTATGTATAACACTAATTATGACTGACATTGCCTGTTAGGCCGGGAGATAAAAATCACATTACAGAGTAGCTGGAATGGTCTTGCAACCTCTCTACAGCTGGCTTAATGTTTCTACACAAATAGCTTGACCTTTAGAAAAGACAGAGGGGAGGAAAAGCAGGAGATGTTTTGAGCCTTAAACGATTCCCATTTGTAACTCCGTGAATGGCACATTTGGTCCAATTTTTAGTCTCTGGCATTTCCAAACTGTCATGTTACAAACAGGCAGCAGGCTATAAACTTTCCCCCCAGAGGGAAGGAAGGCAATCAAGTAGGTACCCCCAGCCAGCAAGTCTGCAATGCTGCTGTGTCAGAAACCTTGTGCAGCAGCTCCATGAGGTTACAGCACAGGCCCATTAACAGCATCATAAACACATTGCACTGGTTCCTAGATGCTCTGTCTAGACTGATGATAACTCTGCAAAGCGATTCTAGAGAAGGTGTAAAAGTCAGAGAATTAGGACTCAGTTCTTTTTACCCACTCTGCATTGCTCTTGATTTACACAGGTATTGGAGAAGGCAGCTTTGATACTATTACTGGAAAGGACAGAAGACTGTTATCACACCCAGCATCCAGGAAGATGCGTGCTGTGTGAAGGTAAACATTTATGTGGGAAAAAAAGTAATCCTTTGGAGGATGCAAAAGAATAAGACTTTTGATGGGCAGCTCTGTTGAAGATTATTTTAGTGATACTAGGTAGGTGTACACTATATAAAACAAGTGTTGATAAAGTGGTTTGCTTTTTAAATGTCCACATTAGTCACTGCTCCTAGCAGCATCCACCATTCTCAACACAACTGTGGGATCTCCTCTTATTGACCTTGTCTTTACACCAAGCATAAGCAGGATCTGAACTGTCTCACATTTACAACAAACTACTTAACTTTTGCGCAGCCAGAGTGAAAAATGGAAATAGCTACAAGAACATTTTCAGATATTTAACATTCAAAGGAGTGGGTGGGACAGTGCATTAAAACATTAGTTTCTCTACCTGTGTACATGGTTTGTAATCTGGAAATTTCAAGCTGCATGACTATATGTTTTAATTGGATTGCTAAACATTAAATCTGATGAATTGGACAGATTAAATCTGAGGACAGCAGCAGGAGTTTACATTCCTGCATGTAACCTAGCTATGTTATGCTCCATGCATCACATGTGTGTGCAACCGGAGTGGATTTCATGGCAAAGCAAATGACTTCAGTCCAGTATGTATGGAAACAGCCAGAACTACAGAGAATGGGGGTGATTCTGCCTCAAAAGCCATCCTGAGCACAGGGGTTCCAGCAGTAGGAAATGTACTTGACAGTTCAACTAACCTATTTTCCCACCACTCAGCTGGGAACTGCTGTGGAGAGGGAATACCTACATATGCCAAGATGTTTTGCTATACCTCTGGCAGCAGCTTGAATTTTTATCTCTAGTTCCATAAGGCAAAAACAATTTCTCTGCTGTCTTGTTTGCAAAACAAGTGGCAAAAAGTCACCTCCAAGGGAGCAGTATGAAATTTGTATCCATAGATGCTACTTTGAGGGGAAAAGAGTTATTAAATCAATGGTCAGAGAGACAAGAACTTCGATTTATGGTCTCAGATTAGTGACCTTCCTGGAAAATAGGACACTCATTTACACCCCTAAGAGTAATTAGGAACTTTCTGGAGAAGTTATTACAATAGCTTGTACTATCTTGAGGTGAGGCCACAGCAACAATCTGTCAGGTGGGAGCTAGTGAGAAGTCATTATTCTCACAGGAGTTGAAGACTAATAACTGCAAATGGTGCATTGTGGCTGCAGACACCCAACTCCCATCTGCATGTCTGGCCAGCCCATGCAGTGTCTGGGTTGTAGGAGGAGCTTTAGTCACTTGCTTGTATCCCTTGCCAGATGTAGATAAAATGCCTGCAACATACTCATTATGCAAACAGGCACCTCCAACATGCTTCCCAGGCAGACAGCAGCTGCTGGGTACAAATCTGACTGTCATCCTCAAGTGCAACGCCCCAGTCGCCATGTGAAAGAGCAATTCATGTGTTTCTCTGTTGTGCTGGGAATAATAGCTCAGTTTCTGTATTCGTGGAATCATAGAATAGATAGGGTTGAAAAGGACTTTAAGATCATCTAGTCCCAGCCCCCCTGCCATGGGCAGGGACACCTCACCTCACACTAGCCCATGTCACCAAGGACTACATCCAACCTGGTCTTGAACACTGCCAGAGGTGAAGCATTTATTCCACTGGTCTGAGAACCACAGGAAGAAACTATGAGCTGACAAGCACCTGCAAGATGCCTTTCCCGTAAGTATCCTACCTTTCTTCAACACAGGTTAGCAGCAATCACAGACTAAAGTAAACTCTTCTTTGTTTTCGGCTTCTTTCCTTCCTTACCTTGCTTTCCTGACCTTAGATCTTCAAAATCTGCTCCCTCTTCCTTTAAGGCTGCTCAAAACTTCCAGAAATCAGCAATTCCTCTGGTACAGATCTTGCTATAAAGTGTCCTGGACATATCTAGAGACTGGCAAACTACTTGCAGTAAAATACCAAGTGGAAACACTAACGTGTTAGAAGGAATGTTTCAGAGGCTGGGAGGAGAAAACCTTTTCACACAAAAGCTGGCATTAAACAGCTTCTCAGCTGAAATACTACAAATGTGCTTCTTTAAAGCATATATTAAAATGCATGAGAAAGTAGCATTAAAAAAGTAGTTACCAAGAACAGCTGAAGCATTTGCCCACTACAGAAAAGGCGTGAAAAAGATGGCTGAAGTCAGTTAGAAAGCAAAAAATCCAGCAAAGCCCATATGAAACTGCATCCACCTTTTTAGAGTTCCCATCAGCATAGGGCATTAGTTCTTTAAGACAAAGGATCATCTTTCTTTGATTGCTTTACCTCCAAAGTACTCTTTGGCTGCTCAAGTCTAGCTAAGGCAATTAGACTTTCTGGATTCATTCTTCTTTCCCCATTGTAGGGGAAGTTTAAACCCCTTAAAGTCTTACTAAAGCCTTTTATATGAGAAAGGCAGTCACATAAGCCTGCTTGAACTTAGGCCCAGCCGAGAGTTTAAATTCAATAAAGAATTATTTGGAATTTGTACTAAAGAGAAGAAGCAGCAAGGCTTTCAGAGAAAGTTCAGAAGGTCACACTTAAAGAAAACCACAAGTTGTATATCTGTGCATGGGTAAAATCACCTTCTAGGTGACTGATCTAAAAACACTTTATCCCCAAACAAAAGGGGAAACATATAAATATGTAGGAAAATTGCTGGGGGCGGGGAGGGTAGGGGATGGAGAGGGGAGGTTCAGAGTGAAGTGTTCCTGGCACCTCTATCAAGAAGCAAATATAAAAAGTCAGGGAGTAATTAGTCATTCAAATGAGGAAGGAAGAAGTGGAGGGAACAGAGGGAGTGCTCACTAAACAAGAGGCAATCAGCAGATATCCATCTATTTGGTTAAAGCTCCACAGTGTGCCAGAAGCACAACTAGTACACGTTGCATTGCAGTGTCTCTTTTTGCCTTTTAATTCTGATGATTTTCCTCAAAACTGGTATGGAAGAGAGGTTTGTTTCCTGCTCTAGTGTTTCCAGCAGCTTTAAGCCCTCTGGTTGGTATCGGCTATCTCCACAAAAGAGAAGATACACACCCAAGACTCCAAAAATGCTCTCCTGAATATTCCCGGCTCAACACATTGTTAGTCTCATCCAAACTGTATTCTGTAGGAAAAATCACACATACTAGAATTTAGCCCTGCAGGGATCACGCTCAGACCAAAGGGGTTTGTTAGCATAAAGTGTTAGGTGTACTCAGGATGTGCTGGGGACAATATCCACAGCAGGTGGTATTAAAATGCCTCCTTGGAAATGACAGAAGACACTAATTACTTTCAGTTTAAAGCTGAAAATACACACATTTGCACTGTGTTACACATCACTAGTCAACTCCATGTCATTAGCCCTTCCACAGACTTCAAAGCAGAACAAATTTCTTTCATGGAGAAGCATACTTTCATTAGTGCCATAGTGACAAGGACTAATCCCTCCTTCCTCCTCTCATCCTGCTATTCCCATACTCACATCAGCTTTCCCTTTTTCTTGCACAGGTGCTCAAGAAAGGCTTCGAAGAGTAGCTGTTTAGGAAACAGCAGGAGAGAGCAGCCTTTGAAAACATGGAAGAACCCTACTGTGAGTATCTTTCTTGATGGACCAAGAGCTGCATTTACAATAAGGAAATTAAAATAATCCTGCAAAATAGAATGCACGTTTTCAGTACCTCACCTCTTTGTCACACATGGAACTTTATGTGTGCTACAGTATAATTAAGAAGTCCATTTCACTTCTCATACAAGTTATGCATGCAATTTAGAGACTCAATGCAAAGATAAAGCATACACCATTTGAAACCTCATAGCCCAAAAAACAAGTTTTGAGCAAAACAGTAATTTTGTATCTGCGTGCACTGATATCCGAGGCCACTTAAAATGATTTTACTAAGCTTGACAGACAGCAAGATTGTTTCCTGAATCAGATTTCCCTCTTTTCTTCTCACTTTAGTCCATTAGGAAATCCATTTTTCTTCTCCACTGATGAGGGGGGGATGGAGGGGAAGATAAACACAAAAGCAACAAACTCGTACATCTTCAAAAGCATTCAGAAGGGGGCTAGGGTGAAGGAAAACAGCAAGGTTGTTAAAGCTGTCCAAAGAAACAGAAAAAAAACCCATCCCCATCCATGCGTATAAATACTGCATTTAACAATTGAAAAAACTTCTTGGTAGTTTTGGCCTGAGCTGGCATTTACTAGAAGCCAGTATTTCTCTTTTATTTAAATTTTATCTTTTAGAGGCAGGGTAGTTCAGTTCCAGTGTCATCACCTGTTTCTGCAAAATGCTGAACACTATTTTATATGAAAAACTTACTGGATTGAAATTACACCCCGTGTCATTTCATAAGCAAACAAGAGAAACAGGGACTGCAAACAGCATGGAAATGAAGAAGTCTGTATTTGCAAGAGACAGACAACATAACCTGACTTGTACGTGCAATTCAGGTTTGATAGCAATTTCTTCTGGAACTGTATTTGGAGGCATTTCAGGCTTGAAATTACAGCTTTAGCTATTTACTTCATATAGCTATAACATACTCTCAGAAGGTAATGTAATATTAATGAGTAGAAATGGCTATTCCAGCACTCAGACTCCTGCTCTTAATTCGTACAGCAAGGCCTTTTAGACAGGTTTCTATAGAATTTAGCCAATCAATACCTCAGATTGGCAAATAAATTTGGTACAGAAAGAACCATTGCTAAGCAAGTGCTAGGTAGAGAGTAGTTTGACAGAAAAACTACAGTTTGTAGATCAGAAACAAGGGGACATGAAGAGTTCTGAAAAAATCAGTGTTTGGGCTTGAAACAGGCTAGTTTGGACCATATAATCAATTATGCTTTTGCTCAGACACAACATGAAATATTATATGTCAAGTTTGGAAAAATTCACTTAGCTTTTAATGATACTTGTTTTTCCCTCATTAATTTCGTGAAATACAGGCACCTATACATGAATTTTACAAAATCTGCCACTTAGGTTTTACACATAGATCACTTCAATGTTTACCATCTGTTTTTTTCCTGATTGCATTAATAGAGTAACTGCACATAGACAGAAGTACACTGGCCTTATATATTTCACTTTTCCAAACACAATGAGTTAACATGGTATAACTGTCACCATAACAAGGGATAAATGAGGGAAGATTACATTTAAAGGCTCACTGCTTAAAGTACAATAATACTTCTCTTGAAAGTATGTAAAGATTTAGGTGGTTTCCAAGTTTTATCAGCTGCACTATGAACTACATGAGGGAATATTTCTATCATTTACCAGCATTTCTAAGAAATAGTTCAAGAAAGTATTATGAACACCTTTATTTAGTTCTTGAAAGATGTGTTTTTAGTAACAGAACAGGTAGTAAAACATGAATGACATTGCTTTAATACACATCACAATATAACCTGCTATTAAGAGTTTGGTTCTCCTCTCTTCCCCCCACTCCCCAGTTTAATAAGAAAAGGGAGAGAAAACCTGAAATGGCATTTGTCTCACTGAGGAAAGCATAATAAAGTCACATTTCCCTTTATAAAGATTTTAAATAGGGATAGAAGTGCTCCAGGCCAACTCTGACAGGTACTGTAAACAATTTCAGACTTTGCATGAAGAAAAAAAAAGCAGAAAAATATGTTCTTAAAAAATAATGCAAAAGAATGGGCTAGAAAAGACTGAACTGAACACTGAAGAGGTAATTTGTCTAGTGCTAGACCATCATTTTAATTACTTGTAGTGCTGTTTTTAAAGGTGTGAGGTAGGTTTCGTTTTTATTAGCAATTCACCTTTGTGCTGTCTTACTCCGATTTTTCTAGTTCAATAAAACCCTCAGAATTGTTCAGAAGTGCTGTGCAGCAGGAATATGTCATAGACATACAAGTTACTGCAGCCAGCTTGAGCATCTAACTCCTCTCAATAGCTGACGGCATTTATGTAGACAGAGCTGTGTGGGAGAGCCTTCCCCATCTCCACTTCCTTCAGGTAGTGCTCTACAAGAACACAGTTCAGGAAAATAGCTCATCCTCTGCAAGCAGCTACTCCACAGTGGAAAACACAACAGCACAAACTGAACAGCAACAGATGAGGAAATGTGACCCAGAGAATACCCCTTTTCACAGTTTATCTTCTGCTACCATTTTTCTGCTTAGAATAGGGCAGATACATCTCTTACTTCTATAGCTACCTTAGTGGAGCTTGATGCACATTTAGCTGTAGGTTTCTTATTCATTCATACTACAGTCAGTCATATGTAATTATAATGAAGATATTAATATATTAGTATGTATGTATAACTGTATATCACATAATTTATAGATTAATATATTTCAAACATAGATTTCATATTAATTCCATATTAATTCAAACCTGAAGATTTATACCTGTGATTTTTAACCAAAAAATACTATTCTGAGAACCTAGGTATCCAGCATATGTTTAGGTACTTAATTCTTATTAAATTCAGTGGCTTGGATTTAAGCATTTCTGTATTTCAGAGACTCTTGACAATGGTCACCACCCAATGAATCTCTGCAGACTGCAAGGAGGGCAGATAGAAAGGAAGCAAATACTCCAGAGGTCTATCTGTAGGAGCTAGTTTCCATAAGCATCAGGCATGGAGAAATATTTGTTAGTTTGGATGATGGTCATACTATATCTAAAATAGTACATAACTAGCTGTCCAAAATTCATAAGCTAAGAAGTGATTCTTTTAACAGCATCCCACGTTTCACTGTGGTTCACAGTAGCTATATAACTCTGTTATTCATGTTTGCTATGGGTTTGTTGTCCTAGGTTGTGTGCCAGGTTTCTGGCAGACAGGAATTCTCTCCCTTGCATGCTTCAGTGACTTACCAATGAGCTACTTCTGCAACAATTATAAAGGCATTTACAAATTACAAAGACATTTACATTTGTACACTTGTACTTGTATATTTGTACTTCTTTTCTGCAGAGCAGAGTACACTGATGATGCATGATCCAGAGAGTGGAACCTGTGGGTGACACAGGAGTGTCAGCTTGCTTCACCAAAGTACGCTAATTCCCCACACAAAGCATTTCCCAGATCAGTTGTAAGCACACAAAAGCAACCAATGTGCACACTTGCAGCCAGCGAAAAGTTCAATTATTGCCCAGAGTTTATCTAATCGCATAGCAAATGAGTTTCCACAGGGTGATATTTCAAAACAATCATGTCAGCAGTGAGATTTAATTCCCATTGCACACTGAGCAGCTTCAGGACCCTGTGGAGGAACATACAAGAAGCCTCCATGCAGATCAGTAGTTCTTCACAACAGGAGCAGGGTGGCATTTTACAACTTCCAGGTCAGCCAGTGAAGAAAGACCCCCCTCAGATTCAGAATTCAAATACCTTCAGTGTTTGCTAGTGGCTAAGCATCAGCCATCATAGTAGCATCAGTACCTGGGCTTTCTATACCATCTGTGGGTCCAGTGCCAAGAGCACAGTACAGAAGAGGCAGCAAGCAAAGGCTGTTATATACCTGAGGGGCAATGCTGGAGACTTTACCTTAACCCTAGCCCCAACCCAGTAGGTACCTAGAAAAAACATATGGCTTGTTCCAATGGTAATATTGAGCAAAAATTATTAAAATATATATATGCACAGAATTTAGTGTTCCAGTTCTTTGGAGAGAAGAAAAAGCCAGGGGGGAACTTACCCAATGTAGCCTTGTGCAGTGAACTCGCAGGGGAAGGCAACCAAGGCAGAGTTCTTTGCCTCATAAGAGGTGACAAAGAGGATTTTCAACTCCATGTACATGCTTTTGCTACCTGGCCATGAGCAACTCTCCTTACGTTATCCTGAGCAGGTAAGACCTGCTTCACTGTCTTGAGCACAAAATGAGTATTAGTAGATTACAAGTCTTGTTTTCCCATAAACATCCCATTTCCTGCAAATGAGTGCACTTTCTTGTTAGTTGGAGACTTCAAATGCTGTCTGGCAGGAAAGAAAATTCAATTTAGATCATGCCCTATTCTGAGTCAGTGTTCTAACTGCTGGTTTTCAGTGCAGGAGCAGAGCATCCTGGTCCTGGTCCACTTCACTCATGTGCTACTTGTACTCCACTTCTGTTGCTTCCCTCAAACCTAGAAACTCTTATGCAAATACTGCTAATTTTATTTATATTATACAACTATCATATCTGGTTCAACACCCGAACTCCTCTTGCAGAAGACAGCAGAGCAAGACACAAACTTTACCCTCAAGACAGGCAAATTAAGCTGCTATCTGCATTGTACAGACTAAGCAGCAGAGAGGGGGATTAGGCAAGTTGCCAGAGGTCACACAAGAAAACATCTGCAATACCATAAGGAGCTGAGACACCCCAAGCCCCATTCAGAACTGCAGACCATCACTTTGCTGTAGCCTTATAACTAAAATTACAAGGAAAGCTTTACCTCTGCAAGCCTGGAAGGTAGGTTCTCGGGTTTTATCAACTTTGTGAGCAGTTTTGTTCACCTGCCTAGCAATGTTTGCCACTGCTGCTGCTTGAGAGGGTCTTACACTGCAACAAAGGAGAAAAGGTTGCTGTTTGAAAAGCCAGGAAATATAAAACCGTAAGGAATCATCGGAATAGCTGACAAGCAGGCAGAGCATCCTAAACCACTTCAAACCCATCCCTTAATCAATTGAATTGCTTTCTAGATGATTAGACCCCTTAGGCTTTCAAGTCCCAGCATACAGACCAAGTATTAAAAAGGTACCTTTTGGTCTGTATTTGTACTTGTAGGATTCAAGGTCAAGTCCAAGTAGGAAATCTTCACACAAATCCTCAAGATGATGGCAGAAAAAGAAGCTGTGAAGAAAATTAACCTCAGATGAAAGCTAGTAATAGTCTTGACTTTTGACTCCTGATGCTCTCCACAGTGAGAGGGTTATTATTCCTTCCAATCCCCTTAAAAAATGGAAATCCTAGGCAAAAGCACAAAAATAAGAAATGGATTTTTCTAAGGCAGCACTGCCACCTATTGTCACTGCTATGGTTTGCTCACTTTTTAATTGAGCCTCATTTTACAGGCCATCAAACATTTGTTAAAACTAAAACCTTCCTTTCTCCCTCAGTCCCAAACTGTTTGAATTAATCACAACTCTCACCTTTTTCTGAAGATAAATCTGCCAGATACAACTCAGAATTTTATCACTGGACTCTATAGCTACAATGGAGAAAACAGATTTACCTCAGTGCAAGCTCCTGTCACAGTCCGTGATCTGCAATTTACTTTTGTCCTTTCCAATTTCTAGTTTGTATTGGTGAACAAATAACTGTTTCCTCTTACAACTGAACTCCATGCTTTTGCTAATTTCTCTATTCATGCACACATCTTATGCTCGGATCATATCTACTAGGAAAGGCATAGAAAAATACCTAGGAACACCACATGGGTCCATGTATAGACCCCTTCAGTAAAAGTATGCATCATTGCTACTCAGAGAGTGATTTCATTAGCAAAGTTGACGAGGTGGCTCACATAGCCAGCACCTAGCTCCTGAGACAGACCTTTAGGTCTGCACCTCCTGAGGCCTCCTTCTGAAAAAGCCCAATTAAGAACCTTCCAAAATCATCTAGCAGGTAAGTGATATGAAATCAAGAATAAAGATCACTGAAGGCACAGTCTCAAGGTTGTCTGATGACCCTCATGGCTGTTTCCTTGGCAGCGCTGGGCTACTGCTAGGGAGCCTGTCAGCACCACCTGCCACTATGCTTCCAACAGCAGCAGATCACGCTCTGATTGTATGAATGCCTTTGCACTTTGGTGACTCTATCTTTTACCACCCTGGGAAAAAGATTCAGTGGTGGAGACTAGTCATGGTGTGACATTAAATACATTTGTATGTGTTCATACATCTGTATTATAATGAAAACAAAAGGTAGGACCTTTGAGCATCTTACTCAGATATAATAGGAAATAACATGTATGTCACTGAAGGCTACTAGTATGGTAACATGTGAATGGGTGATGTAACTGCCAAAGGCTTATTTCTGCTGTGGGCCTTAACTAAAATTTATGCATGAGTAGTTCCAAGTTACAGCCAATGTATAGTTATTGCTATGTGTAAGCTCTGAATAGAAGAAAAACAGTGAAGGATCCAGTACTTAAGGTAACTTCTGGAACCAATTCTTGCTTTCTTCTGTTACTTTCAGTGCCAGGGTTATTGTACAAACAGTGGTGCTTAGAGATGGTCAAAAAAGGCGCAGAACAAGTTTACATACAAATGCAAGCGATCCCATAAAGGTCAGTTTGACATGATTGCTGTCACAGCCAGAAGCAAGTAACAAATCCCATCACTAAACTAGATCTTTCCTTTTCAAAAGTTAAGATGTTCCTTGCTTTAGCATTAGAAACCTTGCAGAATTATTGCTGCCTTTGCAACATTTTATGTGTAGAAAAATATCTAATACAAGAATGAATAACTTCAGCACTTGATATCAAAGAAACTGAACTGAAAGTGCATATTCTGAAGGGAGAAAGAGGAAGCCTTACTTGTTTCTTTTCAGAAATTGTGGACACTATAGACGTTCTCTGGGAAACAAGGTGCTAGGGTTGACACCAAAAATTGTGCAAGACCAGCAAAAGAAGGTAGAATACATTTACTTTCTAAGCAGTTCTATAGTTCATCACAACTTACAAGTACCGCTGGGGGAGGAGAGCAGCAAGAGCAAGGCCACAATCCCTCCTTTGAGGCAGCCGAGTGGGTTCCTGGTGTCCTTCTCCAACCTGCTGTGGTCAGAGCTCACCTACAGGGGGAAACTTCTGCCTTCTATTACACTTCTAGAACTAAGATGATTTTAAAATTATTTCTTTGCCTGACTGCATACAACCAAGGGGGTGGTTTCTCCTCTGGATGGATCTGGCCCTATCATTTCCTTGAAGATGCTGAAGGCATCTCCCCTCCAAGCCCTGTTTGCCCATTCACCCTTCTCTGTAACAATCTGAACATGAGCTGCAGCTACAGGATGCACACCCTAGAGATCATTAGACAAACACAAGGGTCTTAAGTGTTATCCTTCCCCTCCCATTAAAGAGAATGCCTGTTTGGTTTGTACACCTTAATTCTTTCAGAAGTATACAAACAATTTCACTTCATAGCAAGTTTTTTAGAAGCATTATTACAACAGCAGTTTTGAAAGGCGCGATCATTTCTTGAAAGTCTTTTCCAATGTGTTTTAAGTAACAAAAAGTTAAGCACCAAAGGAAGCTTTTGGTGAGAGGGGATCATTCAAGCATGAAAACTCATTTGAAAAATAATTACTGCAAGTCAAGTCAGTCCTATGTACTCACCAGAAGCTGTTAAATCCTACAAGTTAACAACATAAATGAACAAACAAATCAGGTGGGAGAGGGAGCAATAAAAATAAAATGAAAATGGAAGTATTTTAACAAAGACTCAATAGCAAAGTCAGGTAGGCAGCTGTTTCCGCACAACTGGATGCAATATTGTGATACAGGATCTGGGGAATATTTTCTTCGGGTTTTGAGAGCCTATTAGTGGCTTTAACTGTACTCTAAACAAGAAATCACCAGATCAACAAGCTGCATGCAGACAGCAGCCCTGTGTTGTATGTTTATTTTTAGGGGAAAGTCACTTGGCTCCATGTCTTTGCTTTTTCAGGATGACTTAAGTAGGAAAACATACTGCATTTTGAAAACTTTGTGACAGATCTCAGGCTGAATTTTTGCAATTTTAAGCAACCTTTATCACATGGAAAAAACATCTGATGCAAGTAGAATTCACCATATGGTTGAATTGTAAAGTCTCTATAAACGTAAGCCCCTTAGGGAGAGCTTTTTTCTTTATTATAATAATTTCCATTAGTTTCTTCTCCCTTTAATTCCCAAGTTCTTGACCTTTGACATGGCTGAGCTAACAGGAGTAACAATCAAATGCACAGCCCTGGCAAATAAACAGGAGCCTGTGGGATGGAAGGGCACAGGGCTGAGAAGATATCAGAAAGCTCACAGGACCCATGCTGACCTTGTTCCCTGCGCCAGGGCCCATGCCCATCACTGAACACCATCTGGTGCAAGCACAGCCAAGGACATGGTCACTGCCCTTTATACAGCAATAACTAGAATAGCAAGGATACCTACTCTCATTGTACATCTCTCTTAAACACTCTTCAGTGATTTTATTTTCTCCTATTATATTGGTTGTTCAGGATTTCCTACGATCTCCTCCCACATCTCACAATCCAGTTCTCCTAATTACTATTTCCATTTACCTTTTTTTTTCCAGCTTTTCCTACCACATGAGATCAAACTTCCCTGCTGCCTTCTTATTGAGTGCAAGTATATACTTCTATGCACAAGTAAATCATTAAATTCTGACAGGCTACCTAATATTAAGCAGCATCTCACATCATTTACTGGGCAGGGGCTAATTTTTGTGGAGCACTGACTCCCAGAATCTCATTTCATAATCTTCTTTGCATTCAACCAGGATGACGGGGAGCTGGCAATAGCACATCAGCATATCCTGTTCTACAGATAGCAGCGGGTTGATATTTGATGCCTGCCATTGCCTTTATCTCACACTGAGGAGTTTTCACCTCAGAACTCAGTCCTATGAAAAACTGAATGAAAATACATTGCCTCTGATGAATCATATTGTCACCAGCCCCAGAAGTCCCTGGAAAATAACGATATTTTAGTATATATATATGCCCTCTTGTGGAGATTGTAATATTAGATTTTCTTATTTTAAGGCTTAACCCACAATCAGCTCTTCTGAGGGATGTTTTTTTTTACCCTGGAAACCCAGACAAGAAACTTCCTTGCAGCAGCAATTCCTGGCTCTACCTCACACACACTTGCAAACACCTTGTGCTTCAGGTAATGCAAAAGAGAAGAGACAGGGACACCACTGCTGGCTGGTTGTGGGTTTGGGAAGGCCAAGTGGCACAAAGGCCAATTATTCTTCATTTGAGGTGTATGGACCCAAGTGGCTTAAGCTACCCAAGCCTGTCTGGACAGTCCTTAAACTGTGTATCTTCTGAAAGAGAAGCAGAAGAGCCTGCTCCGTTGCTAGCCTACCACAGACTCACTGCCTTTCCGCAGAGAAAACTGAAGTCAAGTGTTCAAGTCATATCATAGTCAGACATGACTGAAATTTCCTTATGACAAGTTCAGGTTTTTCTCCGTAAGGTCCCATGGAGTTAAAAAGGGATTTCTGGTGTTTCAAGGTACATTATGTCATACAATCCCCAACATAAATATCCCTCAGGAGCTTAAGGATGCATTTCATAAGTCCCACTTCAGAAGGGACACCTGGGAGTCCATCAGCTGTATCCAGTTTCTACTGGCTTCACAATGCAGGCTCACCTGCATTAGTACCAGCACCCCAGCACGCACACCAACACCACAGCAAGGACAGACAGTGGCAGCAGCTCCTCCCCGCTTGCCTTTCACCTGCCCTGGATGAGGTGAGACCCAGCAGTCAGACCCTGGGCTGGGCTTCTGCTACTAGAGGTACCAGCAGCAGCTGCTGCTTCTCCTGCAGCAGACCTCAGAATCCACCTTCAAAAAGGGGCTTCCTTCCAGTCTTCCCAAGTATTTTCCTGTTGATATTTCCAATCACAGACTGCCAACTTGCATTTGTTGCCCCCACCCCTTTCCACCACCAGTGTAAGACATTAAGTGGTAACACTACTATGAGCTATTTAGAGTTGAATATTTTATCTTAGACTTTCAACACTGCAGTTTTGGGTTCCTTGAATATTACCCAACATAATGCAAGAACATACATATAGATAAGCATTACACTAATACTGAAAGCACAGAAAGGGGAAAAAGAAAACCCAGTAAGTGTTGCAATCTTCCACTGCAAATCTACCTTTACTGCACAACAGGAATTTTTACAACTAAAAACCACAGTTAAGGGGTCAGAAATGCAAGTTGCTACGCTACTTTGTATTAGCTGAAAACCCCCTCCTATTCCAAAGCTTTTTTTTTTATTTCAGAACAAATGAACCAGAGAAAGTTATTTTCCTACTGTTTCCTTTGAGCCATATGATATCACACCTCCATAATAATAGTGTTCATTCAGTCCTTTCACTAACTGGACTTAGCATTTCTATTCTTGATAACCATGTTAACTGTGACTGGCTTATTTTGAGTAAATTGGCTGTGCCTAATAAAGTTAAAAAAGAGGACACTTTCAGAAACAATCCATGTCAGACATTAATTATGCTTCCATTTTAATTTTCCATTAGTTTTCTATTTGTTTTGCTCGATTTGAAAACATAATTTTTTAAAGAAAAGAGCGCCCAAGTCCCAGTGTCCTCCCAAGTTATTCAGAACACCTGGCTCCCAAAGTGATCTTGGTGACTGTTTTCCTCAGCTCAGATGTTTTCTTATTAGCTCAGAATTCAGCAGGAATATTGTCTTTTTAAGTTTTATTGTCTTTAAAAATCCTGAAAAGGGTATTTCAGAAAAATCAGGAACTTTTGTGAAGTGTCACTCAAGCTAGTAGATTACAACAAACATTTTTGCAAACATCTTTGAACTTCAAAGCTGCAACTTGTCTCTGAAATGGAGTACTTCCAAGTGCTTTTTTATCATATCCTGCTTTCAGATATTGTTTTGAATACAGCAGATGTTTTGCTTAAAATGGTGATTCCATTCAGTCCTAAAATACACTCCACTTTGTCCTTGAACCTTGGTAATAAAACAACCTCTGGCCTTTAGACAACATTATCCCCAACTCAAGTTGGTAGTAAGTAAAACAAAATTGCTTAGAGCAACTCCCAAGGTCACCAGGGTTTTGCTAGGTTAGCATGCTAGTTTCCTTGTAGCATCTTGTGTGGATCCTTAACAATACACTGTCAACATCTGGGAGCTACAGCTGCAGCCCAATGTACATAGAGTACATTAGTGCTCTTCCTTGCTTTTCTAAGGCACATCCCAGCTTTGCATCCAAAGCCAGAGATAGGATGGTTGCAAGGCACTACTTTAAAGGTGCTAGAGCTGCTACCACCATCTGCCTTTTTCTTTTCAGTTGCAGATTAGTTGTTCTTCTGAGTTCTTGAAAGATCGGCGTTTGTCTGCAGATGATTTTAATTGACTCTGTTAAAGTGTAAAATCTGTTTGTGGTGTTTCCAAAGTTAATTTTAAATTATTCTAAAGTGAGCTTTAATGTCTGGGTCTGTAATAGGCTGCAATTTCCTCAGTTGGAATATGTAATGGTAGTCTGCCCACATAAAGAGACAAGCATCTATGAAAACTATTGAAAAGCTCAGATGCCATCCAACTACCTAGGAATTAAGGAGTTTCCATCCATTTCAGTGATGAATACTCATGATATATTTGCAAATACACTTTTTTAATTAATAGTAATCAAAGTTTCCAAGTCTTAAGAAGTCTTAAAAGATTCTTGAAGACTTCTTAAAATACACTGCAATTAAATTTATGCTTGATATTCATGATGCCGCCTTCTCACGTGTTTCTGGATATAACCTACCTGAAAATTCACAAAGTATTCTCTTACTAAACAGTGTACTGGCTTCATCATTTACTCATTGTGATCAACCATTAATTTCTTAGTGACATTTCAAAAGCACATAAGAGCCACCTCGATTTTTTAAAAACGTTCTCCAGTTTCAGTTCTGTACATTTGTCTGTTATTCTATTTAAATAGTAAAATTACATTCAGTTATTGCTATGGTTTTATTGTCCCTCATTCTCAGCTGCACGCTTGGTACTGCAGGTGGCACCCTACCCCTAGTAGAGAAATCCAACACCTTCCGTACAGTAGGGCCTCACAGGTTTCCTTCCCAGCGCACTAGCTGCATAAAGCCTGCATTTAATTCATTAAATAGCAAATAAGGATGCTTAGCTAAGAAAGAAGAATTTATTACAGACTTCTTACATGCAGCGCTACTCTGCAAGCTTCACTTATCTGAAATAACATGCATTGAAATACTACACTCGGTGTCACTCACTAGGTTATATTAGCTGTACTCCTTAGGTTAAGAAAGCTACAGCCTCTGAACTTGGAGTTGAGGATTTGGGAGCACCTAAACCTTCACTTAAACATCCATGTTTTAAAAATATTCCTCCATACGTTTAGAGGGCAGAGCACCTGCAGTTTAAACAAGGATGTTACTTGGCAGGTCTCATGGGTAGACAGAGCACTGCAGCATACAGTACTTCCCTGGGCATGTAACAGCTCCCCAGCACCCCCTTTCCATGCTTACTTTCCTTGTCTGCCAAGTTTCAGAAAGAGCATCCGCCTCCTTATAGTTTGTTTTCTATTTTGTGCCTACTTCAGCTATTTTATCATCATCACTTCAGTGGTGACACCCTAAGAAGTATTTGGAAAAAGCTTTACACCAGTGGGACCCTGTTCCCTATCTATTCCAGGCATTATTGTGAAGCTAATCATGACAAGTTTATAAATAACAACATCATCAGGAAAATAAGATGTTTCCATAACTTTTTTTTTTTGCTATCCCCCCCCCCCAAAAAAAAAAAAAACATTCATAATGAGCTGAGTCCATCTAAGGACCATTCTATACATAAAAAAAAACCTGAGGAAATAAAAATCCACATTAAAGTGAGAGAATGCTCTCTGGCAACATGTTATTCAGGGTCTAAAAAAAAAGGTCACAAAGAAAATAAGCAGAAAGCATACGTATATGACTACAACACCTCCAGCAATCACAGTTATCAGATGACAAACTCAGCCACTAAATAAGAACCTTGGGTGGGAATGAAGTTTGTAAGCTACGCGCAAATGTATGAAGTCACATTACTTTTTCTGAAAAGAACATATTTCAATGAAAAGCAGCTATACCATTGACACACAACAGCAAATGTGTTTAAGGGAAGAGATGTGAAGGCTTCTGCGGCTATTAATTTGACAGGATTAAAAAGTTATCAACAGGTAACCTGATCTGGACACAGTAAGAGGAATGACAATGACAAACTCACCCTCCCTATTTTAAATGAAGTATTTGGGGTTTTTTGCAGACCAACCTTAATTTAAGTTCTAAGAAGAAAGCAGCAAGTTAACCTATATAATATTACAGCTGTCAAAGCTTATCCGTGTTTATGGACCTTGTGAGTAAATTTTTGAGAATACCTCCTTTGTTCCAGCCTTATAATACATACCAAATGGAAAACATAACATTAAGACAAAGCCACTAATATACTTAAATTTCACATTTGAATGAGAAACCAGTACTAAGAAAATGCAAGGGAGATCATCTCTCTGAAGTTACAGAAACATAGCAATGGGCTCTAAGGTGGCAGCAGGTGAAGAACCACCCAGATTACTACCACAGTTTAAACATGACAGCTCTAAATAGCATCAGGTGACAGTTTTCAGTTGACTGTCAGGAAAAAAGAAGAGCCAGCAGCACATTTATCTTCCCTCCATAACTATCAGTTTACTCTGGGGAAATCCAGAGCCTTGCCAGGGCCCTGGATGACCTAATAAGCACCAGTTGCTGGAGAGACTAAAGCCAGGTTTTTTGAAGGACATCATGGGTCTCCTGTAAGTGTAAACCCAGTTGTCCTCATTGTGCTGACACAAACCATGTTCCTTCTTGGAGATACTAAAAAGCCATCTGGACATGAGCCTAGGCAGCCAGGTCTAGGTGGCCTGGCTTAAGCAAAGGGGTTTGGCAAGATGAACCCCCAAGGTCCTTTGCAACCTCAACCACTCTGTGAAACCAACTGGCAGACAGACTGCTTTCCACTTCATTTCTGTTTCATTCACAGCAAGAGAGAATGAAATCCTGTAACAAGACCTCTAGCATCACACCAGCTTTCTCTGGGATGGCTGAGTTTACCTCCCTCAACAGGCAGAATTTTGGATGCATCAAAAACATCCAGGCACCCATAGCACAGACTCCATCCTTTGCCAGTTTCTGTTCCCACCACTGAAGTAACCCAGCTCTTTACCACATTCCTATAGCCTCCTTGCCTAATTACATGAGGCTTATGCTCTCTTCATAAAGACAGAGGTATTTGTGAGAGGCAGGTAGGCACATGTTTCCAGCCAGTCACTACTAAAGCAGACACATTTAGCTTTCTAAAAAAGAAAGCACAGCCTTGACTATTCAACCATCTGCCAAACCAGACCATCACTTGGAGCTCTTCCCACCATTAACCATATCAAGCCAGAAATCAACTGCCTTAAGTGCTAACAGTCCCTGCAAATTTATCTAGTTTTTCTATATTTTTACCCTGAAATCTTATCACTCAGGCCTTTTCTACCACTAATCTGGCTCACGCACCCCAAAACCTTGGGCAGAAACAAGAAAAATAAAAGCAACATGCTTTTCTGTTCTAAATTACTTCAACAGAATTATCTCAGCAGCTGATAAGACTACGTACCCAACCAGTACCCTTAAAGCCCACACTTTTATAAGGAGAGACCCACCCCCCTATGGAAGGAAGCCTGCAGTGAGGGCCCAGAGGGCACTAAATGGCTTTGATGGCCCTAACCATGCTCACTTGCCCCCAGTCCCTGCCCATGAGTCCTGGGTGTTTATTTAAGTTCAGGGGCTGTTTGACTTTCTTTGAGCTGTAGGCTTGTTTCTTAGTGTTGCTTTTGAGGTTTTCTAAATTGGTGTTCTTGACTAGGTCTTGGATATGACCTTTAATTTCACCTTCTACTGCTCAATGGGGTGTAGATGAAGCCTGTGGCTATCCTGTTCTCTGCTTCCTCCCTGTTTAGCAGTTGTTCCCTATTGGTAAGACTTTGTCCTGGGTTCAGCAGTAGCAGTCATTTTTCTCCTTCTTAGTAGCTGATGCAGTGCTGTGTTTTTGATGTTTCGTTTGGGAACAGCGGTGATAACACCAATGTTTTCAGTTGCTGCTCAGTAATGTTTAGACTGACCAAGGACTGTCTGAGCCTCATGCTCTGCCAGGGAGGAGGGGAAGCCAGGAGGAAGCAGAGACAGGACACCTG
>WYDI02011886.1:0-14324 GCA_009867235.2 Psittacus erithacus
GTGATGGGGATGATGTGGTGATGAGGATGATGTCATGGTGATGGGGATGATGTGGTGATGGGGATGATGTGGTGATGGGGACGATGTGATGGGGATGATGTGGTGGTGGGGATGATGTGGTGATGGGGATGATGTGGTGATGGGGATGATGTGGTGGTGGGGATGATGTCATGGTGGTGGGGATGATGTGGTGGTGGGGATGATGTCATGGTGGTGGGGATGATGTGGTGATGGGGATGATGTGGTGGTGGGAATGATGTGGTGGTGGGGATGATGTGGTGGTGGGGATGATGTGGTGGTGGGACATGGTGGTGGCTGCCCCTCCTCCTTGCCTGGTGTTGGAGCTCACCTGGGACATTGAGCCATCCACGAGGCTGCCCGTGGTGGCTTCCCAAAGCAACCTTGCTCTTGCTCTGCCTATTCCTCTGGTTTCTAATGCCAACTAATCCCTGCTCAGCACCCCTAACCAGCACCTCCGTCCTTCCCCTATCCTGGCTGGCTTGGTTGTGGGGCTCCAAACCTCCTTGGTCACCTACTGCTGAGGCCTCCATGGCCATGATCATGTCCTCTCCCTCCGGCAGGCAGCCTTTGGCGCTACGTCCGAGCCAGTACCTCTTATACCCCCTACCTGCCTCCTCTCTGCGACCCCAAGGACAGCCACTGGCTCGTGGATGGCTGCTATGTTAACAATGTCCCAGGTCAGCATCTCCCTCACCGGGACCACCAACCCCTCCAAGAACCCACCACCCAAACCCAAGTCCCATCCCATGTTGAGCTTTACCAACAGTCAAGGTCAAGGACGCGCAGTGGGGTTCCTCTACCACCCATGGGTGCCCCCATGGGGTGTAGACGTCCCCGGGGCAGGGGCGAGGGGCAGCCCCAAGGAGGGATCTCAGGTGGGTTGTGCTTATTGGGTTTGTTCCTGCTGGCGTAGGCTCGCTCTGGCGCTACGTGCGAGCCAGCATGACCCTTTCTGGGTACCTACCACCACTGTGTGACCCCAAGGATGGCAACTTACTGATGGATGGTGGTTACATCAACAACCTGCCAGGCAAGTAGCAGCTCCACACCATCACCGGCACCCTGCTCTGGCCTTGGAGGTGGTGGCGAGTGGTTGGGTGGGGGGCTATGCCACCACCATGAGGTGGGTTCTCAATGGTTGGAGATGGTGAGGTTGGAGGTGGGACATCTGGCTTGGTTTTGCATCTTCTCGGTGGGTTTCGTTGTTGGTGTCTTCATGGGCCTCCATCTGGCAGCATCTCTTGGTGTTCTCCATAGGGAATCATGGAATGGGTTGGGTTGGAAGGGACCTTGAAGCTCATCCAGCTCCATGGGCTAGGACACCTTCCACTAGAGCAGCTTGCTCCAAGCCCCATCCAACCTGGCCTTGGACACTGCCAAGGATGGGGCAGCCACAGCTTCTCTGGGCACCCTGTGTTGATGTCCCACCACCTTTCATCCTGCATCATCCCTTGGTGTCCTCCCTATTTGGTGGCTTCTCATCTTCATGTTCCTTCACGCACAAGATGCAGGCCTTCATCTTGCAGCATCCTTGGGATCCTCAGCACTTCCAGAGCATCCTCATGCTCCTTCAATGCCAACCACCTGCATCATCCTCTTCTTGCCATTGGGTGTTCTCTGAGGGCATCTCTGTCTGCAGGCCACCTCCCTCCATCCTGCACCAGCTTCAGTGCTCTCAGCATTGGGTGTCCTCCTGGGGCATCTTCGTGCTCCATCACGGGCAAAGCCACCTTTGTCCATCTCACATTGTCTTCTCTTGATGGTCTCAGCTTCTCCTTGAGCTTCTCCATCCTCCTTCACCTGCAAGACTCCTCCATGTATTTTCTACCAGCTCTTGGTGTCCTTGGCACCAGGTGCCCTCCCAGGACATCGTTATCCTCCTTCACATGCAGGTGACCTTCCTCCATCCTGCACCATGCTTTGGTGTCTTTGGTCAAAGCCACCTTCCTCTGTCCTGCATCATCGTCTCTTGATGGCCTCAGTCCTTTCATCTCCCTTTGTATCCAGTTGACCTCCTTCCATCTTGAATCATTGTCTTCTGATGGCCTCAGCACTAGGCATCCTCCTGGAGCGTCTTCAACCACCTCCATGTTCAAGCTATCTCCATCCACCTCCCATCATCTCCTGATGTCCTCAGCACCAGGCCTCCTCCTGGAGCATCTTCAACCACCTCCATGTTCAAGCCATCTCCATCCACCTCCCATCGTCTCCTGATGTCCTCCTGGAGCATCTCCATGGTGATGCAAACCACCTTCCTTCACGTCCCATCGTCACTTCTTGATGTCCTCAGCACCAGGCCTCCTTCTGCAGCATCTCCAACCTCCTCCGTGTTCAAGCCATCTCCATCCACCTCCCATCATCTCCTGATGTGCTCCTGGGGCACCTCCACGCTCCTTCACATCCCACCACAGACACTGCCACTTGCCTGTGCCATCCCTTTGCTCCATCACTGCTGCCCATCAGCGCGTCCTACCAATGGGCTCCTACCACCACCTCTGGCACCCAATGGGACACTGCTTGTCCCACCACGAGCCCCAGCGTGGCTTTGGCCTCATGGACCATCCCTGGTCCACTCATGGCACCAGCTCTCACCATGGGCTCAGAGCAGGGCTTGACCCCGACGCTGCTGACCCAACTTCTTCTCCTCTACCCACAGCCGACATCGCCCGCAGCATGGGGGCCAAGACCGTGGTGGCCATCGACGTGGGCAGCCAGGACGAGACGGATCTTTGCAACTATGGGGACACGTTGTCGGGCTGGTGGCTCCTATGGAAGCGCCTCAACCCTTGGGCTGAGAAGGTCAAGGTGAGGATGGGTGGAAGGGTCAAGGTGGGGTTGGATGGAAGGGTCAGGGGGAGGATGGATGGAAGGGTCAAGGTTGGGTTGGATGGAAGGGTCAAGGTTGGGTTGGGTGGAAGGGTCAAGGTGAGGATGGGTGGAAGGGTCATGGTTGGGTTGGGTGGAAGGGTCAAAGTGGGGTTGGGTGGAAGGGTCAAGGTTGGGCTGGGTGGAAGGGTCAAGGTTGGGTTGGATGGAAGGGTCAAGGTTGGGTTGGATGGAAGGGTCAAGGTGGGGTTGGATGGAAGGGTCAAAGTGGGGTTGGATGGAAGGGTCAAAGTGGGGTTGGGTGGAAGGGTCAAGGTGAGGATGGATGGAAGGGTCAAAGTGGGGTTGGATGGAAGGATCAAGGTGAGGTTGGATGGAAGGGTCAAGGTTGGGTTGGATGGAAGGATCAAGGTTGGGCTGGGTGGAAGGATCAAGGTGGGGTTGGATGGAAGGGTCAAAGTGGGGTTGGATGGAAGGGTCAAAGTGGGGTTGGATGGAAGGGTCAAAGTGGGGTTGGGTGGAAGGGTCAAGGCGAGGCCCAGGGGATGCTGGTGAGATGGTGCTGAGCTCCTCACCCTTGTAGGTGCCTGACATGGCCGAGATCCAGTCCCGCCTGGCCTACGTGTCCTGCGTGCGGCAGCTCGAGGTGGTGAAGTCCAGCTCCTACTGCCAGTACATCCGGCCCCCCATCGACAGCTTCAAGACCATGGACTTTGGCAAGTTCGATGAGATCTATGTGAGTTGGGGGGGAAGAAGGTCACTGGGGTGGCCTGGACCAGTTTCAGGCTATCAATGGGGTGCTCCAAGCCATGGGCTGGGGTTCTTCAGCCATCACTTGGGTGTCCTGCATCATCAGTTGAGTGCACTTGGCCATCATTTGGGTGTCCTGGGCCATTGTTTGGGTTTCCTGGGCCATCAGTTTGGTGTCTTGGGCCATCACTTGGGTGTCCTGGGCAGTCTTTTGGGTGCCTGGACCATCAGTTGGATGTCCTGGGCCATCACTTGGGTGTCCTGGGCAATCTTTTGAGTGCCTGGACCATCAGTTGGATGTCCTGGGCCATCAGTTGAGTGTTCTGGACCATCAGTTGGATGTCCTGGGCCATCAGTTGGGTGTTCTGGGCCATCAGTTGGGTGTCCTTGGCCATCAGTTGAGTGTTCTGGACCATCAGTTGGATGTCCTGGGCCATCAGTTGGATGTTCTGGACCATCAGTTGGGTGCCTGGGCCATCAGTTGAGTGTCCTGAACCATCAGTTGGGTGTCCTGGACCATCAGTTGGGTGTCCTGGGCCATCAGTTGGGTGTCCTGGACCATCTGTTGAGTGTCCTGGGCCATCAGTTGGGTGTCTTGGACCATCAGTTGAGTGTCCTGGGCCATCAGTTGAGTGTCCTGGACCATCAGTTGGATGTCCTGGGCCATCAGTTGAGTGTCCTGAACCATCAGTTGGGTGTCCTGGACCATCAGTTGGGTGCCTGGACCATCAGTTGGGTGTCCTGGGCCATCAGTTGGGTGTCCTGGACCATCTGTTGAGTGTCCTGGGCCATCAGTTGGGTGTCTTGGACCATCAGTTGAGTGTCCTGGGCCATCAGTTGAGTGTCCTGGACCATCAGTTGGATGTCCTGGGCCATCAGTTGAGTGTCCTGGACCATCTATTGGGTGCCTGGACCATCAGTTGGGTGTCTCTGGCCACCAGTTGGGTGTCCTTGGCCATCAGTTGGGTGCCTGGACCATCAATTGGGTTTCCTGGGCCATCAGTTTGGTGTCTTGGGCCATCAGTTGGGTTCCTCAATCATCATTTGGGTGTTCTGGGCAATCTTTTGGGTCCCTGGACCATCAGTTGGGTGCCTGGGCCATCAGTTGAGTGTCCTGAACCATCAGTTTAGTGTCCTGAACCATCTATTGGGTGCCTGGACCATCAGTTGGATGTTCTGGACCATCAGTTGGATGTTCTGGACCATCAGTTGGATGTTCTGGACCATCAGTTGGGTGTCCTGGGCCATCAGTTGGGTGCCTGGGCCATCAGTTGAGTGTCCTGGACCATCTGTTGGATGCCTGGACCATCAGTTGGATGCCTGGACCATCAGTTGGGTGTCCTGGGCCATCAGTTGGATGCCTGGACCATCAGTTGGGGGGGGTGGTGGTGGTGCCTGGGCTCTCCTTTGGGGCTCTCCAGCTGCTGTGGCCACCCTCCTGCAGGAAGTTGGCTACCACCATGGCAAGATGGTCTTCGACCACTGGAGCCAGTACGACATCATTGAGAAGATGGTGAAGGACCGGCGATGGGCCGACTTCTGCGACATCGAGCGCGTGGACGTGAGCATGGGGGGACACCAGCTCCTGGCGGGTGCTGGCACCCTGGGGACACCCTGGGCCTGGCACCTTGACTTTAAAGGGGTTTCTCTTCTCCTGGTCCCTCTCCAGCATCTTTCTGTCCCCTTGGTCCATCTCAGGTCCCCATCAGCATCCTGGTCCCCTTGTGGTCCATCTCCATCGCCCTCCCCATCGTCCTTGTGTCCTCCTCCTGTCACCTTCTCCCCCTCTCCCATGTCCCTCGATGTCCTCCCCTCCCCTCACACGTGGGGGCTCTTTGGGGTCCCTTTGTCCCCCTGTAGGTGCCCAAGACTCACTTCATTGACCTGGCCGAGATGGTGTCCCGCATCGAGCCAGCGCAGCCCTGCGCCGAAGGTGAGCCGGGAATGGGGCTCCCCATCCCGATCCCAATCCCGATCCTGATCCCGATCCCAGTCTGAGCCTGATCCCAATCCCGATCCTGATCCCGATCCCAGTCTGAGCCTGATCCCAATCCTGATCCTGATCCTGATCCCAGTCCTGATCCTGATCCCAATCCTGATCCCCATCCTGATCCTGATCCCAATCCCGATCCTGATCCCGATCCCAGTCTGAGCCTGATCCCAGTCCCGATCCCAATCCCGATCCCAGTCTGATCCCGATCCCAGTCCTGATCCTGATCCCCATCCCGATCCTGATCCTGATCCCGATCCTGATCCTAATCCCGATCCCAGTCCTGATCCTGATCCCCATCCCGATCCTGATCCTGATCCCCATCCTGATCCTGATCCCGATCCCAGTCCTGATCCTGATCCCCATCCTGATCCTGATCCCAATCCCGCTCCTGATCCTGATGCCAGTCCTGATCCTGATCCCGATCCCAGTCCTGATCCTGATCCCGATCCTGATCCCCATCCTGATCCTGATCCCAATCCCGATCCTGATCCCAGTCTGAGCCTGATCCCAATCACGATCCTGATCCCGATCCCAGGCCTGATCCTGATCCCCATCCTGATCCTGATTCCGATCCCTATCCCAGTCCTGATCCCCATCCTGATCCCAATCCCGATCCTGATCCCGATCCCAGTCTGAGCCTGATCCCAGTCACGATCCTGATCCCGATCCCAGGCCTGATCCTGATCCCCATCCTGATCCCGATCCCTATCCCAGTCCTGATCCCGATCCTGATCCCAGTCTCAGTCCTGATCCTGATCCCCATCCTGATCCTGATCCCAATCCCGATCCTGATCCCCATCCCGATCCCAGTCCTGATACTGATCCCCATCCTGATCCTGATCCTGATCCCAATCCCGATCCCAATCTCAGTCCTGATCCTGATCCCAATCCCAATTCCAATCCTGATCCCAGTCCCTATCCCAATCCTGATCCTGATCCCGGTCCTAATCCCTATCCCAATCCCGATCCTAGTCCTAATCCTGATCCCAGTCCTAATCCCTATCCCAATCCCGATCCTAGTCCTAATCCTGATCCCAGTCCTGATCCCAATCCCAATCCTGATCCCAGTCCTGATCCTGATCCTAACCCCGATCCCAATCCCAATCCCAACCTGATCCCAGTCCTGATCCCAATCCCAACCTGATCCCAGTCCTGATCCCAATCCCGATCCTCTCCTTGTCCCCTCCCACTCAGAGGAATCCGACGATGTCACGGACTACGAGGACGAGGAACTGGAGCTCCCCCGGGATGAGCAGGATGCGGCCCCCGCTTCGCAACAGGCCAGCACCGGCGCCATGGGGGCTGTGAGTGCTATGGGGGGGCCCTCAGAATGGGGTGCTCCTGGGGGGGGGGGGTGGGTCCTAAGGGGGCCCTGAGCCTGGGCACGGTCCCACATGGACCCATGGGTGCTGCAGTGTCCCCATCCCACGTCCTCATCCCACGTCCCCATCCCATCTCCCCATCCCACGTCCCCATCCCATCTCCCCATCCCACGTCCCCATCCCACGTCCCCATCCCACGTCCCCATCCCACGTCCCCCCCCCACGTCCCATCTATTCCCAGAAGGAGGAGGAGAATTCCCTTCGGCACCGCTCCAGCCAGCCCCAGGACCCCTCCGCAGCCCGGATGTGACCCCAAAGAGCCCCGGAGCCGCCACTACCTCCCCCCCCGCCGGGGCCTCCCTATTCCCATTGCCCCTTCCCAGCACTTTCCCACTCATCCCGGTCCATCCCGAAGCATTGGGGGGGGGGGGCTCCGGGATCCCCCTTTCCCTCCCTATTGCACTGTTGCACTGGGCCAAACCTCTCTCCACGGTGGGGGGGGGTTTGGTGCTCTCCATGGTCCTGATCCTTCGGTTTTTTTACTCCGTTATTTAACACCAAAAGTGGGCGAAAAGTTGCGGTTTTGGTCAATTCTGGGGATCATTGATGACAAAGAAGCCGCTGGGGCTCAACCTCTGGCTCGGGGTTGGGATCCGATGGGGATCGGCGTCGGGATCTGGTGGGGATTGGATTGGGATGCAGTAGGGCTCAGCCCATGGCTCACATCATCCAATGGGGTTTGGACTGGGATCTGATGAGGCTCGGGTTTGGCATCCGGGGGGCTTGGGTTTGGGATGCAATGGGGATCGGGATGGGGATCCAGTGGGGCTTGGGTTTGGGATCCAGTGGGCCTTGGGTGGGATCCAGTGGGGATCGGGATGGGGATCCAGTGGGGCTTGGGTTTGGGATCTAGTGGGGATCGGGATGGGGATCCAGTGGGGCTTGGGTTTGGGATGCAATGGGGATCAGGATGGGAATGCAGTGGGGCTTGGGTTTGGGATCCAATGGGGATCGGGATAGGGAACCATTGGGGCTTGGATTTTGGATGCAGTGGGGCTTGGGTTTGGGATCCAGTGGGGCTTGGATTTGGGATGCAATGGGGCTTGAGTTTGGGATCCAGTGGGGCTTGGGTTTGGGATCCAGTGGAGCTCAGGACTGGGATCCAGTGGGGCTTGGTTTGGGATGCAGTGGGGCTTGGGTTTGGGATCCAATGGGGCTCAGCCCATGGCTCACATCATTCAATAGGGCTTGAACTGGGATATGATGAGGCTCGGGTTTGGCATCCAGTGAGGCTTGGGATTCAGTGGGGATCAGGATGGGGATCCAGTGGGGATCAGGATGGGGATCCAATGGAGCTCAGGATTGGGATCCAGTGGGGCTTGGGTTCAGGATCCAATGGGGCTTGGATTGGGAACCAGTTGGGCTTGGGTTTGGGATGCCATGGCTCACATCATCCACTAGGGCTTGGATCTGAAGAGATTGGGATGGGGATCCAATGGGATTCGGGATTGGCATCCAAGGGGACTTGGGATCCAATGGGGATCAGGATGGGGATCCAGCGGAGCTCAAGACTGGTATCGAGTGGGGCTTGAGTTTGGGATCCAATGGGACTCAGCCCATGGCTCACATCATTCAATGGGGCTTGAACTGGGATGTGATGAGGCTCGGGTTTGGCATCCAGTGGGGCTTTGGATCCAATGGGGATCAGGATGGGGATCCAGTGGAGCTCAGGACTGGGATCGAGTGGGGCTTGAGTTTGGGATCAAATGGGCCTTGGATTGGGATCGAGAGGGGCTTGAGTTTGGGATGCAATGGGGCTCAGCCCATGGCTCACATCATCCAATGGGGCTTGGATCTGAAGGGATTGGGATGGGGATCCAATGGGATTCGGGATTGGGATCCAGTGCGGCTTGGATTGGGGCCAATGGTTCATGTGTGCACCGATGCTCTGGATGAGGGGATGGAGGGCACCCAAGTGGCACCAGCTTGGGTGGGAATGGGGAGATGTTGGGGGGGCTCCAGAGGGATCTGGATCCATTGGGATGAGGTTCAGGCCTAACCCTGCCACTTGGGCCACGCCGGCCCCATGCAGCGCTGGTTTTCCTCATGGAAAAGGAGCTGCGGGTGCGGATTGATGGAGCTGCACTTGAGCTTGGAGCCGGGAATTCCAGCCCCATCCTGGCCTGGAGCAGCACCAGTGCAGGGCCAGGATGGGGCCGGGCTCTGCTCCCAAGGGATGGGACAGGAGGAAGGGGCCTCATGCGGCACCCCCGGTGCCAGCTCCTCCCTGGGGCTCCCAATGGCTTCTCCCTATTCCCGGTGTTCCCGTTCCCGGTATTCCCTACGCTCGGGGTTATGGCGCCACCTGGCGGCCGCGCTGCACCGCGGGGATCCCCTGGGATTTGGGGGGGGGGGGACGACGACGCCATGGGGCACTCAGCACCACTATGGGGCACCCAGCACCACAATGGGGTACCCAGCACCACTATGGGGCACCCAGCACCACTATGGGGCAACCAGCATCACCATGGGGCACCCAGCATCACAGTGGGGCACCCAGAACCACTATGGGGCACCCAGCACCACTATGGGGCACCCAGCATCACAATGGGGCACCCAGCATCACCATGGGGTACCCAGCGCCACCATGGGGCACCCAGAACCACCATGGGGCATCCAGCATCCCTATGAGGCACCCAGCACCACTATGGGGCACCCAGCACCACGATGGGGCACCCAGCATCACTATGGGGCACCCAGCACCACTGTGGGTCACCCCGCGCCACCATGGGGCACCCAGAACCACCATGGGGCACCCAGCACCACTATGGGGCACCCAGCATCACTATGGGGTACCCAGCACCACCATGGGGCACACAGAACCACCACGGGGCACCCAGCACCACCATGGGGCACCCAGCACCACCATGGGACACCCATTGCCCCACCAGCACATCCGACCTCACACTCATCACCGGATGCGGTGAGCTGGGTGCTGGTGGGTGCTGATAGCACCCAGCTCTTCCTGCAGGGGTGGGAATGGCATGGGGACACCCTGTGACAGGGACACCATGGGCTATGCCATGGGTGCATCCTGATTACAGGAACACCCATGGTGCTGACCCAAGCTTTAGGGTGCAGGAGGGAGCCGCTGGGTGCTGAGTGGGCCCCTTTGAGGCCCATCCCTGGGGTGAGGCCGCATCCTGCCCCCACCCCCCACCCCCAAAGCCACTTCCCACAGGGTTTATCTGTGGGGACACACATTGGGGACACCACAGGGACCATGTACGGCAACGTGGAGCCCAGCCAGGGGCAAAAGTGGGTGCCAGGACCCAGCAATGTGGAAGGTAGGGAGCACCCTTGGGTGCTGGGTGGGCTGAGGGGGGGTGGTGGGAGCCCAGCAGCCCCATTCTCCTTCATGGGACATCCCAATGTCCCTTTTGAGGTCTCACTTTGTCTCCATGGTGGTGGCATCAAAGGTGGGGTCCCCATCTCCATCCCTGGTACCCAATGGGTGTCCTTGGGGTACCCAAAGATGGATCCTCAAGAGGGGTCCCTGGGGGGGTGTGTGTGTGGCACCAAAGGGGATCCCCCCCCCCATTTCCACCCTTGGGGTGTCCCCATCTCCATACCTGGTGTCCAAGGAGGTTGTCCATGGGGGGGTGTTGGTGGCCCCCAGCATCCAAGGGGGTGAATGGTGGCACCGATGGAGAACCCAAATCCCACCCTTGGAGCATCCTCATGCTCCAAGGGATGCTGGTGGCACTGGGTAGGGGATGACCCCCCAGCTGCCACCCCACTGCCCCCCAGCACCTTGTGCCCCACAGAGGAGGACCCCTATGAGGCCCTGGATCCCCTTGAGACCACGCCAAGCCAGAAGCATGTGCCAGAGCCAGCATGGACAAGGGCAGCACCATCATCACCAAGCCCAAAGGCCACTCACCCATCCAAGGGGTGCTCCAAGGGGAAGCTGGTGCTGGTGGCCACTGTGGCCCTGGGGATCTCGGTGCTGATGAACATCCTCTTCCTCACCATCGGATCACGGCACAGTGAGTAGTGATGGTCCATAGGGATTGGGGAGCCCTATAGGAATCATGGAATGGGTTGTGTTGGAAGGGAGCTTAAGGTCATCCTGCCATGGGCAAGGATACCTTCCACTAGAGCAGGTTGCTCCAACCTGGCCTTGGACACTGCAAGGGATGGGGCATCCAATCCTGCTCCATCCCAGTGTCCCACCACCCTCATAGGGAAGCATTTCCTATGATTGGGAATTGCTATTGTTGGGGGTCTCTAGGGGGGGTTCTGGGTGCTCAGCACCCCTCCACACCAGCCTGGCAATGGTGACAGGGTGACCATGTCTCTGTGTCCCCATCAGTTGCAGCCCTGAAGGCGGAGCTGGAGGCAGAGAAGGAGAAGGCGATGCCGAATGTGGGTGCGTGTCCATGGCATGTGCGTCCCCCCCTTCCCTCCTTCTCCATGGATGCGTCCCCAATCCCTGGGTATCATGGATTCATGGAATGGTTTGGGTTGGAAAAGACCTTAACACCATTCATCTCCAACCTGGAAGGGATACCTTCCACTAGACCAGGTTGCCCCAAGCCCTGGGTCTAACCTGGCCTTGAACAGGGATGCTTCATCCCAACCTTCTCCATCCAACCCATCCCAGTGTCCCACCACCCTCACTTCCTTATCTCCAACCTGAACTTCCCTGTTCCAGTTGGAACCCATCACCCCTTGTCCTGTCCCTGACGAAGTTCCCTCTCCACATCCTTGGAGCTCCCAGAAGCTGCTCTGAGGTCTCCATGCAGCTCCTTCAGCCCCTGCTCATCCTCCTCTGGCCTTGCTCCAGCAGCTCCATGTCCTCGTATTGAGGACACCAAAGCTGGATGCAGCATCCCAATGGGATCTTACCAGAGCAAAGGGGCAGGATCCCTTCCTTGGACCTTCTCTTGCCTTCCCAGCCTCCCGTTCCTTCCTGCTCTACAACGAAGACCACCACAAGTGCATTGAGGCCGATGGGCACCAGTTGACAGCGACGATGTGCCAGCCGGGTGCTGCTTCCCAACGCTTCCAATGGCTCCAAGGGGGCCGGTTGTGGGGCTGGCAGAGCCAGCGCTGTGTCACAGCCACCCGTAGCCAAACCCTGGCCCTGGTGAGGTTGGAGCCGTGCCGGGATGATGCCAAGCTGCAGCGTTGGGAATGCCGGGATGGAGGGCTGCTGGCACTGGCTGGATACAACCTCTACTTCAACTATGGCAACAACCAGCAGGGCACGGTGATGCTCTACAAGGGGGACGGCCCATGGAGCCGATGGGTGGTCCATGGGAGCAAGGATGACGTCTGCTCCCGCTCCTGTAGGTCCCAGCATCCTTCATCCCAAAGATAGCCCTAAGCTTGACTTAAGCTGAACTCAGGCTGCAGTAGGGTGCTGGAGCTGAGCTGACCCTTTTAGGGTGGCTTAACCTAACCTAAAGCAAGCCCAAACCCTAATGGGGGCTTCAATCTAACCCTAACCTAGTTATAACCCAAAATGGATAGGATTTAACCTAATCCTAACCCAGCAAGAACCCTAAATAGACAGGATTTAACCTCATCCTAACCCAGGTAGAACCCCAAATAGGTTTTAACCCAATCCTAACCCAGTTAGAACCCCAAATAGGATTTAACCCAATCCTAACCCAGTCAGACCCCTAAATAGATAGGATTTAACCCAATCCTAACCCAGTTAGAACCCCAAATAGGATTTAACCCAATCCTAACCCAGTTAGAACCCTAGATAGGCTTTAACCTAATCCTTACCCAGTCAGACCCCTAAATAGATAGGATTTAACCCAATCCTAACCCAGTTAGAACCCTAAATAGATAGGATTTAACCTAATCCTAACCCACTTTAAACCCTAATGGGACCCCAAGCCATTAAACCTTAACCTGTAGGATTTAACCCAAACCCCAGCAGGGCTCTAACCCAGGGGGGATGCTCAGGGTTGTGTCTCTGGCCAGGGCTGCTCTATGGGCTCTTGCAGTGCCTTTTGGGGGGGGGTGACCCCACTTTTCTGTGTCCCCCCTTTCCGCAGGCTGTCCCCCTTGCTCCAAAGGCTGGCTCCACTTCCGGAATTCCTGCTATTTCTACTCCAAGACAGCCACTTCCTGGGAGAACGCCCGGCGCTTCTGCTCGCTCCTGGGGGCTCAGCTCCTGGAGGTGGATGGGCCTGAGGAGAAGGTGAGGGACATAGCCAGGAAGAGGGCTGTTGGGAAGGGATGGGAAGAGGAAGGGAAGCCTCAGGAGAAGGCCTACAGTGAACCCTATGATAGGTTTGGGGTGACCTCACCTAAAGCTCTACCTAAACTTTACAGCCTAGTGCCTACAATTAAGCCCAACCTCATTAATAATAGAGCCATCACCCTAACAGTGACCCAAATCCAACTGAAACCTCTTCTTAACTCCATCCCTAACCCTCAAATCCCTAAACCTAAGCCTAATCCTAACCAGAACCCAAGACCTATCCCTAAGGCTGACCTTAACCCTGTCCCTAGCCACAACCCCAATCTGATTATCCATACCTGTAATCCTATCCTAAGACTAACTCTACATGTACTCATAGGACTTGACCTAACCCTAAGCTAGTCCAGACCCCAAAGAGGCTCTAGCCCAGCCCTAACCCCAAATACATAGGACTTAAGCTAACCCTAAGATCATCCATGAGGCTCTAACTCAGCCCTAACCCCAAATACATAGGACTTAAGCTAACCCTAAGATCCTCCATGAGGTTCTAACTCAGTCCTAAGCCTAAATACATAGCTTTTAAGCTAAACCTAGGACCCTCCAGACTCCAGTGAGGCTTTAGCCCAGCCCTAACCCTAAATAAATAGGACTTAAGACACCCTAAGATCCTTCATGAGGCTCTAACTCAGCACTAACCCCAAATACATAGGACTTAAGAGACTGTAAGAGCCTCCATGAGGCTCTAACTCAGCCCTAACCCTAAATACATAGGACTTAAGACACCCTGAGATCCTCCATGAGGCTCTAACTCAGCCCTAACCCTAAATACATAGGACTTAAGACAACCCTGAGCTAGTCCAGACCCCAATGAGGCTCTAGCCCAGCCCTAACCCCAAATACCTGCATAGGACTTAAGCTAACCCCAAATACATAGGACATAAGCTAACCCCAAGTACATAGGCTTTAAGCTAACCCCAAATACATAGGACTTAAGCTAACCCCAAGTATATAGGACTTAAGCTAACCCCAAATACATAGGACTTAAGCTAACCCCAAGTACATAGGCTTTAAGCTAACCCCAAATAAATAGGACTTAAGCTAACCCCAAGTACATAGGACTTAAGCTAACCCCAAATACATAGGACTTAAGCTAACCCCAAGTACATAGGCTTTAAGCTAACCCCAAATA
>WYDI02011887.1:0-11377 GCA_009867235.2 Psittacus erithacus
CTGCCTAAGAGCTCATCTCAGTCTCCCCTCTGGCAGGTTAAAGCCATTCCCCTTGCCCTGTCCCTACAGGCCCTTGTAAAACCAGCAGAGGTGCTGGGGCAAAGCAGGAACTGGGAGGTGACGGCACCCTTGGGATGCAAACTCTGGGCTACAACCACGCATCACCTTGCTGAGGGTCCTCCTTTGTGCTGGGGACGAGCTCATCTGCAGCTTAGCCCTGACCTTGGCCAACTTCCACTTGAACTTCAACTGAAGACGGGTGAATTGGGCAGAAGGGAAGGATCAGGAACAGTGACCCCCACTGGGATCAGGAGGAGGGAGAGCCGAGCCCTCTCGCCACCCCCCTGCAGCTCTGATCAGCAAAACAAGAGCCCAATGTGGACGCTTCAAGGAAACAATAACCTAAAATTGGAACATGGCAAATTATTTATTCCAACTCCAGCCTTCCCTCCCCCTTTGATTAGCAAACCACGGGGGAGTCAGCCCTGATTTCCTTCAGACAGATGCATTCTCTGCTGCTCGGCCTGTGCCACCAGCGCTCAGCCCATGGGGGCTGAGGCTCTACTTGGTATTCGCGCGGTGTAGTAGCTCCTTCAATTCACACGGTGCCCTGCTCTCCAGCTGGATCACAAACTTTTTCTTTGGGAGCAATGATGAATATGTTTGTTTTCCACCTTTTTTTCCCCTATTTAGGCTGCAGCTTGTGAACGCTTCCCCACACCCTCACCTACTCACAACTAATAATAAAGCAATCTCTGCAAAGCACTACGACTGTAATTCCTAATGTGATTATTTTTGGGGGTGTTTTTCATGTTGCCATTCATCGTTATAAAAAGCCTCAGTGAAGCCTCGAGGAACAGACATGAGAACATGGAAAGAAACACAGGGGAAAGACTGAACTGAAAACAAAACTCAAGTGGGAAATCCCAGCTCTGAAATCCTCTCCCCTTTTTAAGGCAGAGGCAGAACCTGCACAGAGCAGAGGGGAGCCGGGATTTCACCCCTGGGACTTTGGCAGTGGGAGACCTGGAGCTTGGCAACATGCAGGGAAGACTGTGAAGGGTTCAAAGTATCAAATGGAGCTGAGCAGAGACACGAGAGGAACAAAGGAAGTTCACGTCATGATAATTTATTGATGATCTTGGCCTGATCGCTTCAGTGTTTTGTCTTAAGAGGACCCACCCTGAGCAGCAGCGAATCCTGCAGGTCCCTGCGCTGCTGTGGATGTGATGTGATGATTTATAGGCAAAGTTTGCTTACAATTAAACCATAATAGAAGAGCACCAGGCTGGATTTCGCCCTCATCCCAGCACTGGTTGGGAAGCAACCAGTACCTCCTGACCTCAACCCCATCAGAGCAAAGCGCGGCTCCAGGAATTCCCTGCTCCATAGTTCACATTTTTCCAGCTCTACCCATTCACTCAGCAAGTGCCCTGGGAAATTGCTGCGGCCTCAGCATCCAAACTCCCTTCAGAACGAGCCAAACGGATTCTTTTCTTCCAGGAGGAGGGTCTTAAGGAAAATAAGATGCTGGGGGTTCTTTGTCCCCGTATCTTGGATACGAGCAAACTCCCACGCTCGTCAGAAACCCCAACAGCACCGGCAGCTCTTGGCTTTTTCTTTCTTATTCTCTTCCCCCCTCTCTCCCAGTGTGTGTGCTTTAAAGCAGGATGACACCGCGATGGGTTTAAGAGACAGCGAGTGTGGAGATGCCAGTTTCTCGTGTACGACAGGGAGCAGCATCTTTCTCCTGTGATCACGGGTGAAAAATCAGGAGAAATAATCCAGGAGGCTCAATGCACTTCCCGGCCATTCATCCTGCTCATAAATATGCCCAGAGAGACACTGCCCAAGAACCCCACCACTTCCAGTCTGGATTTCGTTTAAGCACGACTCACATCTTCCATCTGCACCTTCCAACCGGGCTGGTCGGAGTTCCCTGGGTCGCATTCCTACCCTCTTCCCCCTCACTTTTCGGCTGATGGTTGTTGACATGGAAAACTCGCAGGTTCCCGTTTTTCCTCTCCCGCTTTGAGCGCTGTGTTTGCTCACCATCCCTTTGCGGAAAACACTGGGCTGCCAGCGCCAGCAGCTCCAAAACAAAGAGTTTAAACCAGCCTCACCCCTTGGCACCGGCTCGCTGCTGAGCACAACTTCCCAGGAAGCAACCTGCCCTTTCCTCCCGCGGTAACGCTCCCAAAATCGAGCGAATGTGGAAGAAGTAAACGAAACGCCGAGACTTAGCGCTGTCGTTTCCTTTTTAAGGCTGGAGGAGCGCTCAGCCCAGTAGCTGAGACCAGAAGGGTCCCCCCCAAGCCCCGAGGGGTGCTCCGGCACCCGCAGCTTTGCTGCTCCCCCAAACGAGATGCCCCGATGACCCGCGCCCGGCGCGCACCGGGACTTTGCTCCTGTATTAATCCCTGTGTGCTTATAAGCACTTTATCCCGAAAGGAGGGAATAATCCTTCCAAACCAACACAAACCCCTCCAGTGCGGGGGCCCAGCGGCTAGTCGGGGACGGGGGACACGGAAGAGAGCCCCTGGATACGGACACACAGCGGGGAGCCGGGGGGACATAGGGGACAGGACACGCAGGCGGTCGCCGGAGGATGGGGACACACACAGAGGCCAGCCCTTTCTTACAGCTGAGCATGACCAGGGCTGAAGGTACCGGTGGGTTTCGGTACCTTCGAAGTTTGGTTTGCTCTGGCACCGCTGGGACTCCCTTCACGGAGGGATCGTTTAATTTGCTTAAAGTTTTATTTTATAACCTCAGACTTAGGAATTGAAAACTTCTCTTTTTCTTTCCTTCCCCCAAGCGTTTCTCCGAGTTTGACGCACCAAAACTACCCCCCGTCCTCAGAGCGCAGCCCGACATCCCTCCACCTTCCCCTGCCGGGATGAAGTAAGGAAGGACCGAAGCCTTTCCCGGAGCCTTTGCCACCCCCGAGGGGGCTTTTGTTCCGAACGCCCCGTTCTCTCCCGTTCCCCCCTAACGCGGAGCACTTCCACTTACCAGCTGCAAAGCGCAGAGGAAGATGAGGGTGCAGCGCCCGGTGCAGCATCCCATGGTCCCCGAGCAGCGCGGGCAGGGCCAGCCCGGCTCGCCCCGGGGCTCCCGGCTCTTGCGCCCCGGCCCTGGCCCGCAGCTGCCGCGGGGGGAGGAGGAGGAGGAGGAGGAGAAAGAGGAGAAGAGGAGGAGGAGGAGGAGGGAGGTCGCGGAGGATCCGGAGCCCCTCCGGGAGCCGGGGAGGAGGCAATGGGGCCACAGCTTAAAAGGGCAACGCTCCGGCGCGGCCGCGCTCCCGAAGGCGGGCAGGGATGGCGGGGCGGGGGCTCGCTGCCCTCGCAGGCGCGGAGGGATGCTCCCGGGGTGCCAATGGGATGCTCCCGGCCAGGCTCCCCCGGCAGGCTGAGTCAGGCACAGCCTGGTTTTCCCTGGCGGGGCGGGGGCTGCAGGCTGTCTACGGGACACAGAGCCTATGGGGCATCCCAAGCGATGGGAATCGGGAGCTCCTCTCCCTCTTCCACATAATGCCCGTCACCTTCCTCCCCGTGCAGGTGCTGGCATGCTCACCCTAAAAATTACCTGGAATTAATCTAAAACACAGTGGTTCTTCCCATAAAATTTGTCACACATGGAAGATAAACTTGGAAAGGGGGATAAGACAAGGAATTCTGTGCAATGCACATTTGTGGGTGTTTTAAAGTGCATGCCCAGGTTTGTGAATGAACCATGGCTGAATAGTAGGGGTGTAGGGGAGAGTCCCTTCTTCCAAGAAGAGCTTCTACCTCAGCACCATCTATGAAGCCCTCCCCAAAACCCACAGCTGTAGGAAAGCATGTCCATCTACTTCAACTGTGACTAGAAGAGCCATGAGCACACAACCACCTCCTTTACACACCCGAGCCACTGCCATTGCCTCCTCCTCTCCAGGAGGAGAAGCAGGGCCCATTAGACAGGGCTCACTTCCTGCCCTACACCTTCTGGCCAGCCCAGGAGCAGGAACTGCACCATGTGCTGTGATCGGGACAGACTCATGTTTAAGCTCAACTCATGAAGCTTTAAGACCCCTTCCAACCCAAACCGTGCTATGACTCTATGTTTCTGCCTCCAAAGTGGGTGCAGCTTTGCCCCGTGAGTGCCCACTTCCAGTTCCCTTTTAAACAAGCATGTCACACTGCTTACTCCAGAGGTGTGAGGAGGAGATGGGAGCTGAAATGACCGAGGAAAGCACCCCTGCCTACACCGCAGGGCAGCAGGATTAATCCTAAAGTGCTATGAATGTTAAAAGCCTCGTATTAACAACATCATTGATATTCAAATCAGCCACAGGGGGAAACAGAACAAACAAACAAGCAAACTCTGAATGCTTGAGATTAGGAGACAGACTCCGCACTGACCACAAATCCTACTGGTTTTAAACGGTAAAGTACATCGATTATCTGCCCTGTGCACTGTGCATAACCAGGGCATCAATTGATGCAGTCAGATACAATATACCACATTTTATTACCGGTGAAAGGAAAACACCCAGAGAAGAAATCAATTTACTTCACTGAGAAAACTGTGGACTGAAGAAGCTTTGGCAGTACCTGTATTCCCAGGAAGATGGGTTGGGATGGTGGAGGCAGTAGTTTAGCTTGTAACGAATGCAGATGGAACATTCCTTACAACCTGCATAGGGAGGCCTCGCTCTGCACTGGAAGGTCAATCCGCCCCACATCAGAATTACAAGAGGAGCTCAAACAAAGCAGGCTGGGTTCTGCTGGTTGCTGTTTCCAGCTCTGGAAGCTGCTGGGAACAGCGTGGGGCAGGCTGGGATGCAGCAGTGCAGGTTAGTACAGAGCCTTTGTGCCTTTTCTGAAGGTTTCCTGCATCTCTTGTGCTGCCTCCTGCTTCTGAAAGCCTCCCATAAGCACGGCTGTTTTCCAACTCAGTTGTATCACAAAGGAGACACGGTGTGAAACAGCAGAAGGTATCACTGTGAAAGGCTGAGTCTGACATAAACAGGACTCTTTCCACCTGCACTTTCATCTTGGTAAGCTAAGCAGAAGGTAACCCTGTGCTGGCCGGGACTCCATGTGCAGCCAACAGAAAACACACTGACCCTCCTCAGCTTATTGAGAGGGCTGAAACCACAGGGATAACGTAACCTGTATTTCAAAGAGAGACTTACAACTCCCAGAGCCTGATCTTATGATCTTCATTGAGATGATTTCTTGTCTGTGTTGGCGTAGCAGGAGAGGATCTGCCTTAACATAACCAAGCAGCCCCACTTGGGGCTACTCGCATTGAAAGCTGGACACTTGCATCAGCGTTGGTCTCCTCCAATCTCTTTTGATTACGGACAACAGTGGAGGTGGATTGAGTTTCCATCTGACAACAGGTTTGGGCTTTTGGTTGCTCTTCGTAGGCTAAATAAAATGTCTCCTGCAGACTCCGGGAGATGAAATAACAACTTAGCTGAATTTGGACCTAAGTGAATAAAGCACATGGATCTCGGATCCAAATTAAGTTGGGGGTTTTTAATTAGCAGGTAGATTAACAAGGCACCATTGGATGAGGCAGCCCAGAGGCTGCCAAAATGCAGTGCCATCACTCATGTTCTGTGCGTCAACAGTGACCCTCATGTATCACCACACAGCGGCACTTGGCTTGGCACTGCCACAGCAGCCACCAGCATCCCCTAAACATAGCATGAAGTCCTGGCCATCCACATTCCTGAATGAGTGCTGCATCTACCCTGCGAGTTCAAATGATGCTTCAAAGACTGAACATCCTTGTTCTCAGCCCGTCCTTGAATCAGGAACCTCTTCCCATCCAAATTCCTTGTGCTGACGGGGCTGCATGGATCCAACTGCACTGTTAATGGGAGATTAACCTTGTTATCACTTGTTCCTGGCTGATTACATCCAAATTCCTTCCAGAAGATACAGGTTTACTTCAGAAGAAACCAAGAAACAAAGTTTGCAACCTTGAGACAAAGCACCAGTGTCTCACCACAGCTCATGATAAGCTTATTTCTCATCTCAGCAGCCTCCTTGCTCTGACACATCAAGATGAGCAATAGAGGCTAAAAATATGAGCTGGGGACATGTCTCTTCACAGCCCAACCCTGTAATTGTCACAGCTTCTGGAAGCTATTGATGGTCCTAGAGCCTAAGATAGACATGGGGTGCATTATTGCACTCGGTTCACTTATATTCCATTTAATAACCTCATGGTGCCTTTAGAGAGGTCTGATCAACTGCAGCAGTGTCACAACACTCCAACCTTATTGATGCCACCTCCAAAGGGCAAAGAGTGTCCATTGCACTGCTTTATGGCGTTAGAGCTAATGAGCCACTTACTCCCTTCCTCCAGTGCAGACAGCAGCCTCCCAAGGTGGCACATCACATCCTGTTTCTCTAACATGAATTAGAAGTAAAACCCTTTGCCACCAGTTGCCATGTGACTGATGGCAGCCTTCCACGGTGCACAGTGGTAATTCACAAGGGACACCATCAGAACAATCAGCTGAAACGCCTTCACCTAAGAGGTGGCTGAGCTGTGGATGCTTAGAATGTGGATGGGTGCAAACGGATCAGGATAAAGCATCTTCCTGGGTGGGAGGAGGAAGGGGCAGTAGCTTCTGCTCTGCCTCCTCAAAAGAGCAATGCTGGATGCAGTGACAGGATCTCACTGCTGGTGAGCAGAGGTTGCGATTGCTCACCTTGGGCAGCCAGGCCTGGCTATAAGAACTGGACTCTGGGATATTCCCATGTCTCACTGAAGACTTTTTCTATAGGAAAGGGCTACTGAACTAGCTAGAAAAAGAGAGATAAGGGAAACAGGGCAAGGCTTTCGACCTTCTAATTTTAAACTTGTCATCGTTTAAACCTCCTATTACCCTGAGCTAATAACTGGAGAGTTGTTACATAGCTCAGCTGCTCTGGGACCACAGCCAGAGAAGCCAAGACTATCAAAGTAGAAGACCTAAAGGAGGTGGCAATAGCACAGACATGTTCTTCTTCTCTCCAGTGGGACCACAGAGGCAGAGGAGGCCAAACTGGGTTGGAACACCTTCAGCAAGCGATGTCCAAAGGAACCATGCTCTGCTCTTCCCCAGCTTTTGCAGCCTGGTGAATACATTGCAGAGAAGAACAGCCCTGGGAGAGCAAAGAGCAGCGCCTTAAAGATTGTTCTTATCACCACACAAGAAAAGAAGCAATCTCAATGACTTCTGTGCTTTGAAATGGTTCCCCACAGCCCAGGGCAACCTGCAAGATTTATCAGAACTGGTGTGTGAAATGTGTCATTTTCTCTCTGATCCCTGTGAAGCTTTGGGATGCTGCAGGGAGGCAGCTCCTAATCAGGCTTTTCTCTGCCACCATCATCTACATTCCACATTTGTAATTCCCTAATATTAACTTGCTGAGCTGCACAATGCATTCTCAGTGCTCTCTGATGAGCTTGTGGAGGATGGCAGAGGTGGAACGCAGATTCATCGAGCTCTCTGCTACATCAGGGTAACAGCGAGATGAACAATTTGTCCACATCTCTGATCCAGAGACCTTGATTGTGTGATCAAGGGCTTGTATGAAGGAACGACGACTGATGTTGTTCCTCCCTCTGCATCAAACACGTAGGTACCCATTTACTGTGGAGTCAAGGTTTAAATTCACACTTCCACAGCTTTGCTAAGATGCCTTGACAATTCTGCCATAACATCCCACGAGCAGCTTTTCAAATAGCTCCTTTTCTACTTCTCTGTGACTATAAAGAAAAAGCATTGAGACAGAAGCAGCCTGGAAGCCACCAGCACTATTGTCTGAGGAGGGTTCCTTGTGCCATGGACCAGAACCTCCCCTGAACACCAAAGAGCCTACCTCCTCCTCTATCTGTCTTATTTACAACATGGAGACCCAGAACATGAAACTACTGAACTACTTTGGGAAGAGCTGCTCAAATCAGGGCCACAGCAGCTCTGGGGATTGCATGTCAGTGTTCCTGGGTGCTTTCATAGGAATAACCTGGAGTGGAGAGGAGGGAGAGCCCGAAGGGTTAATGCAGCAGGACAAGCAAGCTGTCACAGCTGACACCCCAGCATCTCAGCCCATGCAATCTGAGTAGCTGGCATAACTGCAGCCACATTTCCAGCTGCAATTCCGCTAGGCAGGGTGACCATGGAATAATTCAAGGCAGCTGCCAAGGTCCCTGGGTATCGATACCAAGTGATTATTCAAGGTTTCCATGCAACAGTTGCATTTCTCAAATGATATATGACCAAAAAACAAGGAGCTCCGAGGGTGAGAGCAGTCTCCAGTTCATGGCTCAGGGTGCCCTCAATTGGACAAGCTCCTTCCCCATTTCCTTAGGAACCTTTTTTCCTCTCAAATGATTATGAACTTCCCCAGGCCAATTTAACAAGTCTCATGTGATGTGATGGAGAAGGAATCAATAACAAGTTTCTTTCAGAGTGTCCTCTGAAAGACACCTACAGCAGTGTATGCATGAGCGTATGGTGTCAGGAGCCAGCGTATACAAGGACAGCCCCAATGCAGGTATGAAATGGGCAGTTAGAAGCTACTCATAACCATGCACACACAAACCAGAGCTGCTTTTCCGCCACGTTTTCAGTGATATCCCTTTCAATCCCAGCCAGTGCAGGCTAATATGCATTAAGAAGTCAGCAGTGTCAGGTGCCACTAGGCTGCAGCAGTGTTTGTTACACACGTTTACTGTAGAAAGACTTAATTGCCTTGGAAATAAGCCACTTGAAACAGGCTCCCAAAGTTCATTCTGAGTATCCACAGGGTACACACAGGCAGCTGGTAGCACTTCCAGGCTTTTTCACCCTGCCCGGACCGTGCTAGATGGCCACTTCTGACAGCTTTGATTGACAATGGCACAAACTGTGATGTGCCCCACATGTATGTGACATTAACACAGAATTAAAGCTGTGTGTAGTAACCAGTGCTCGTTAAATGAAAGCTTTTGCTTGTCTGCTTGCTCTTTTAATATCAGAGGAAAAGCTTCCTGCTGTCTTATATAAAACCTGTCCACATTTTATCTCATTCCTGAAACACAAATAACATGCATAGATTTGACGGGGGGTTCTAAATACAAGCATCTGCTTAAGCTTTTCTAGCTATGAAGTGGAGAAAACATAACAAAAGGATGTCTTCATAACCTGATTGATGGTAGAAACACATCAAAGTGCACTCCCAGCTGCAGAGAGGAGCTCAAACCAGCAGTGATTTTCCTATCAATATGCAGTGGAAGGACAGGGGTTGATTACTGTCCTGATCCTGTCTGTTTTGAAGGGCTGGATGTGCAATTCAGTGCTGGTGAATCCATAGCGTAGGCAGGACTCCTCATTGTAGCTGTAGGACTAAACTCCCTCCTAGCTTCTCTTGCCTGAACACCAGTAGGGCTGTGCATCTCACTGGTAATTACTCGTAATTACTGCTCCAGGTAATTAGATGTAGTTTCAGATTTGGCTAGTGCCAAGGTAACTGAAGACATGTATCAGAAAAGCCCTTATACATGGGTTTCTCAGCTGAAAAGGAAAGAAGAAGTAATGTTCCCTTGTGCAACAAGAGGGATAGGATTATTTTATTAAGTGCATGCGATATTTCTATAACCTAATGGCAATATTCATTGCAGCTGGGTAGCGCTGCTGCACTGTGGCTGCCAAATGCAATGAATATCAATAGACTTGGATGCTGTATTTAATAAAAATAAATCTTATTTATTCAGCAAAATAAAACCTAAACATTTAGTAACAAGTGATGTTTCACGCCATGGCAGGAGATATTTCACATATTACTTTCCTAATGATGTTTTTATGTGGCATAACGTCGGTAGGAATGAGCTTCTCTCAAGATTTACAAGAACAAGACAACCTCCTGAAGTCACCCTGAGTTCTCAAGGCCATGAAGTTGAAAATGAGATGGAGTCTTTGGTGGCTCAGGTGACAACCTGCTTACACAGGGTGCTACTCAGAGCATACAACCCAGAGACATCACAAACCCCTCCAAGCAAAGGGTGTTATCACATTCCCATCAAAGACTACTCATGGAGCTAAAAGTGCTGAGTTGGGAGGGTTTATTATTCTTCACACAGTTACATACATCATAGGTAATGACAGCACAGAACTTGAATGGTGACATTTATCATGCAAACAGGTCCATTCCTTGCTCTTCACTCTTCAGATTTATTAAACAGATTTATCTAACAAGAGTCTTTCCATTTCCTTTTGTTCCCCCTCAATTTAAGCACTGTGACATCCTGCACATTCCTCTGATGTAGTGGCTAATCTCAGCTGTGTTGGAAGGGAAGAAGGCAATAAAACCCTATAGCTCCTCAGTCCACAACAAGCGCTGCTAGAACTGAGTGATGTATTCAGCCCACACAGGTGTCAATAAGCAAGTCAAAACAGGGGGTTGTTGTTTCTCTTTCTCCTTTACTACTTGAAGCTCATGATGGCAGCTATCCTAGAAGAGAGGTTTTCAGGTATTTTTGTGCAATTTAAAGTGAGCGGTAATGCCACATTATTTATTAGAATATTTAATAGCCAAAATCAAGTCTTATTAATAGGTTAGAAAGGGTTTGGGAAATCTGTAGAAGGGTTACAAGTGCAAAAGAATGTTCTTCGGTTTAAATCCTGTTGCAGAAACTTCTCGGGTATTTTTACCTAGAAGTTTCAAAGCCATCATTCCAAATCATTAACTTATAAGCAAAATCACACACTCGGTAGGTTATCTTAATAGGCTTTCACTTGCCATCAGTCTTTTTCACTGCAATTACAATGCACATATTCATGAAATCTTTGCAGAATTGGGCTCTGATTGTTTTCTGTGCTCTTAAACTGGACCACCCTTTCCATGTTGCAGCATTATCCTTCCACAGCCAAGTAGAATTCTATCTGAAAAATCTCAAGATGGAAAACAGGCCAAAGAGACTGTTCCTGCCTTATGGTTTATTGTTTTACCCTTATCTTCACATTTCATATGTGCTTGGGAGTGGGCATAACAATTATAACAATGGCAATTGTGCTAAAAATAGCTGTAATTGAGTTTCGAGCTGGAATAAATTCGTAACTAGAGAAAGGAAAGAAGTAGGGAATAGAATGGTTGGTCAATGTTTCTTGTTGGCATTATCTGCGCCAAATAAACATTTGTCACACATTGCAGAGATGGGAAGAGAGCTATGCACCTATCCCAAATTCCAGGAACCGAGCAAACTGGACTTGCCTGGGAATGGCATGTATTTATGTGCTTGCTAAGAAAGGCAAATGTTTGTGGCTTCCCTTCATTCCTATTGAAAACCACACTGCCCCATCCTGCAGCCTCCACTCATGCAGGGTTTTGCTGCTGTTTGTACACCTTAA
>WYDI02011888.1:0-76031 GCA_009867235.2 Psittacus erithacus
TCCAGCATATCAACTGAACCACACAGCTTGGTGTCATCGGCAAACTTGCTGAGGGCGCACTCAATCCCACTGTCCATAAGGCCTACAAAGATGTCGAACAAGTCCAGTCCCAACACTGACCCCTAAGGGATATCACCAGTTACTGGTCTCCAATTGGACATTGAGTCGTTGACCACAACTCTGTGTATGCAGCCATCCAGCCAGTTCTTTATCCACCAAGTGGTCCACCTATCAAATCGATGTCTGTCCAGTTTAGAGAGAAGGACATTGTGCAGGACAGTGTCAAAACGCTTTGCACAAGTCCAGGTAGATGATGTCGACTGCTTTGCCTCTATCCATCGGTTCTGTAGCCCTATCATAGAAGGTCACCAAACTGATTAGGCATGACTTGTCCTTAGTGAAGCCATGCTGGCTGTCACCAGCCACCTTGTTTTTCATGTGCCTTAGCATGGTTTCCAGGAGAACCTGCTCTGTTACTCTGACAGGCATAGAGGTGAGACTGATATGGTCTGTAGTTCCCCAGATCTTCCGTTTTCCTCTTCTTGAAAATGGGGGTTGTATTTCCCTTTTTCCTTTAGCCAGGAACTTCACCTGACTGCCATGATTTTTCAAATATGATATATTGGTATTAGTTGTATGTGTATCAGATGCTTTTAGAAGCATCCTTTTCACTTTAGCTTCTCAAAAAAATATATGGAACTCCTTTTAATCGGGGGTGGTGAGATGCTCATCTTTCTAAATAGATTTTGAAATTTTTGTGGCTGTTTATTGAAAGCTGGAACAGTTTGTGTGTGTAAGACATATTTATACAGTTTATACATGCAGCTATAGGATGCAACTAGGTCCGAAAGTCCTATACTGTTATGCATGAAGATGTTTTGATTCATCTGGGAGTATGTAAGCAAGTAGGTCAGTGGATTATGACTTAATGATTTGGAGCAGAGGCAGAATTTGGGGGAGTAGTGGCAAGGCATTACTGGAGAAAAAGTAACAAATGGAAAATCTGAACAATGACTTAGGCTAAAAATATCAATGGAGAAGGCTGAGCAAAAGTAAATGTATGCACATGGCACAATACAGTCATGTTTAACACATCCAACACTTGGCTCTACCTTGGGAGAAACAGCCTGTGAGTGCATGTCCGTATTTTGCCTCCAGTATGAATGCCAGGGGTCAGAGCACCACACAAGGGGAAATATCTATACACTTTTTCCCCAGACTCTTCCAGTTCTAACTAATTGCTAATACAATGGTAAGAGTGGTAAAAAAATTGTTTACCTATTTCTGTAAATATTTAGATACTCAGGATCCTTTTGTGCTTGGCATAGGCATGCAATTTACCAGCAGCAGTATCGGACCTTTTAACTATTCGACAGATCACACAAAATGGAGAAAGCTGATCCTGCTTTACATTCTCTTAAAACCATATTCATCTTAGTCCATCTAAAAACATCCCTGCTTGGCAAAGCAGAGTTTCTGGGTCAGAGAATTTTTTATTAGTCATATACCAACACAGCATAATAAAGGGTCTTTTAAAGAAAGTAGCTGAAGGTGTGCCTGCTTTTGAGTGATCCACTTGGTTGGGTTAGTGCATGCTGGTGGCTTACTTTCAGCAAATAGGTTCTTGATTTGAGGTTAGTAGTGAGCAATACAGAAGGAACAAATGATGTCAAATATGCTAGGATGGCATGGCTCATACTGGAAGGGAGGAAGTGGGTAAAACTATTTGACTGATGCATGTTGAGTTTCCAGTTACTGGTTGAATGCAGCAGGTTTTCATATTAGCTCAGGGTCTGACCTCACTTTTTATGAGGAATATTATACTTACACAACTACCAGAAGTTTCTGTCTTCTCAAGGCAGAGGACCAAAATGAGGGCCTGAAATATGTTTCCCTCAGTGTTCGAAATACATTATGGGTACAGCACAGAGATTATGCACCAAGTGATGTTTCAGCAATAAACGTTGGTCAAGCATTTGGCTTACTGAGCAATCAGATCTAATCTGGTGGCAAGGGGAGGTGTTAGTGTTTGATATGGAAGGGAGAAGACAGCAAGAAGGGGAAAACACAGGTTGAGTGTCAGGAAAAGTGTCATCAGTAAGGTCTGGTGAGTGCTGAGGTGACTTACATGTCTCCCTGCAGGGTGCAAGACGGTAGTGCAGAAGAGTTCAGGCAGCAAAAGCAAGTCTTCCTTCTCTGAGTCCTCTAGTGAGAACAGCCTGAGCTCTAGTGCTCACTGGGCTGCTCTAGTCAGGTTAGTTACTGCAGCCATAGATAAATCTCTACAAAAGCACAGAATGATTCTCCCTTCTGAGAGGACTAATTGGGCATTGTCTTCAGCAACCATTTCTTGGCCACTGTAATGTTGGGGACTTGGCTCAGAGGTAGCTGAAGAGGGACCTGTAGGAGTTGGGCTGTGTTTTTGTGATTGACTGTACTTGTGTGGTAGTGGTGACACTCAGTTTCTCTCATTGGGAGTGATAAATATTGGTGGGAATACCTATGGGCACAGCACACTGTTTTCATCCCCACAATAAGTCCAGTGAGTTCAAGTTGTCAGGAGGCTCTGACCCTGACAGCATAACCCAGATAGCTCTTGGGGAATGTCTTCCAGAGGGAAAGTCATTGACCATCTCTGTCACAGCGAAGAACTGCCGGTGACAGCAAGCATTAAGGAGATGAGTAAAAGAGCACAGTAGCGCACCCAGAGAGATTTAACCTCTTCTCCTGCAGTGCATGCGTGTCTGTGTGTGTACATCTCTAAAATTCACTGCTGCCTCATTTCCTTTCTTCAAAATATCAACCAATTTCTAGTGCCAAAGAACCTAATAATCTATTTATTAAAATGAGACAGGCAATAAGTTTGTGTGGGGAAATGTTAAGGCAGTGCACATTGATCATGCTGATTTAGGATGGTACTGCCATGGCAGCATTTCTGGAGATGAATTCTGTGCAGCTAATTGCATTATAAATTCTGCTAAACCATTTTCATAAGGTATTTCCCTAAGATATAAGCCCTCCATGAAAAATAAAACCAAAAAGAGCAAAGGAGCAGTTGTGGGTTTTTTCCTAATTAAATGTTACATGAAGGTAAGACAAGAGAGAAAGGAAAAATGCAAATCATTTTAATTAAATGCTAACTCTGGTGTACAGAGCTAGTTTTAAACACCATGGGATATGTTGAAACATACAGATTTTACAACTGAAAGATAAAAAAATGTACAGTCATGAGGTCTTTGTCCTCAGATAAAGATGTTCTTGATCCTAGGTCAGGATTTTGGTGTTACCAAATTTCAGAGGTGGTAATCCTGGCATGTCATAAATCTTAGCCATCCCAAAAAGTGACCCAGATAAGGCCTGGACACTGGACCACCTTCAAGAGAGTCCAGGTATTGCAACAGTGGGCATCAGCCACTTTGTCCTGCTGCGCTGGACCATTGCTATGGGATTACATTGACTGCAGTGGGTATCCTGAGCTAGAGACACTGACAGGAAATAGCAGTCACTGTGGTGTTTGCCAGAGTTCCCCAGGTACTCAGTGACAGCACATAGCAAAGTATATTTTTACAGAGGCTGTCAAATGCTTTTACCGAGCTGGGACAGAAGACACTGGGGCACAGAGCAGTTGACTGGATTTCTCAAGGAAGCTTAGCAAAAAGACTGAGGACTTCGCCAGGACTGAGCCTGGCTTCCTTGTTTCCCAGCCTCCAGCACAAAGCAGCAGACTGTTGCCCACACTATTTTGATATTTCTTTGGGTGACTGGAAGCAAAGCATGACACTTCTGTTCTTCCTTTCATATTGAAAGGCATAGACTCTCATTCCTTGGAAATATTTGTCACTCTGAGCATGCCTGTACAATTTTCTCCTTGCTTCCTACAAGTGATACACTGTGAGCTTATTTTGGAGACTACAGGCAGAGAGAGATTGTAGTGAGACTAGGAGGAGGCTGGGTCTCCTCCAGTTTTTATGTTTGAGATGTTTCAGGCAGTACCCATTTCCAAAAAAGTTATTCAGTAGTTCAGCAATTAGCAAGTTTCTTTGCCAGGGTCCTTTTGCCACAGGGAAACCTTTCCCCCTAACGTCTTGTATGAAACGGGGAGCCGCATCTCCCAGGGTAGTTGTAGCTGTCAGTCTGCTATTGGATTTGAAGAAAGCATTTTCTTTTTATCTCCTTCTCTTCCCTTCCCCATGCAGTAAAATTTTTCAGTTACAAAGAATTTTGGAGATAAATGTACTGCCTGTGGTCTTCTCTTTGAGCCTAGGGATAGCTCTCATCATTTCAGCAGTCAGTAGCTACACCCTGACTGTGCAATGGGAATGTACACAGGGTGAGACCCTGCTAACTGTAGTCTCTTAAGAGTTAAGCACCCACTGTTGGCACGTTGCCCCAGTGCTGCCAGGGCTGGAGGGGAACAAGGGCTTCTCCAGAAGGCAGTTTTTATCAATGGAGCCATAATGCCTAAAGTGTAGGGGGCTGAAGTTACATGGGTCAAGTAAAGCCAATGGAGGTAGGTATTTCATGGATGAGCATAAATTAATTAATTTTCATCTTGCCCTGATGAACCAAGGGAACCGAGCTAAAGTGGCTCCCCCAGCGGCATCGGGTTGTGGCAGAACAACCATTAGGTCCTAGGACTAGTTACCTCATTAGACCTCTCCATCTCTCAGCTCCAGACAGGAGAGATGCTCAAACCCTCTTTAAACGTGCTGTGCTCTCATCATGAGGCTGCTGTAGCAAACACACTAATGTTGACTCCCAGATCAAAGGAGTGAGTTCTCTGCATAACAACCATTAAAGGTGCACGTAGGAGCAACATAGGCTGGAGATAAGTATAAGAAATTTAAGTTAGGGGTTAGTTGAGAAAACTGTCATAAAAGCTCCTCAGCCAAATTCACAGAAATCAAATGACTGTAAAGATGCAGGAGAAAGTTCCATAAAATTATTGCACATACACAGAAATGGGATTTTATCCTCGTACATAGGTAACAGCTGGCATAGCAACAGGCTTTAATCTGGGGAAAGGGGACACCTGCTTGCTGGTGGGAAGAGTAATATTAATTCTTGCAAAAAGCAAAGAAGGAGGGGGGAAAAGGGGAGGGAGAAAAAAACCCATTTGTAAATTTTTATGGTAAAAGGGTAAAAATTTTATGTTATTATTGCCAACAGTTGTTACATGGTTGTTGATTTTTTAAAGTATTTTTAGTTTTTCAAAAAGTGACCATGATTTGTTACTTATACTGTAGCTTACAGAAGTGACACACTTAATATCGGGGGGTCCAAACCTGGATATCTACCAATGGAGATGGAGATCAGGTAAATGCACACCTGCTCTTCCAAAGAGAAAAAGCTGCCGCTTGGTGACTGACTTGAGAGGGAGATGCAGTCTAACATGAGCATTTTGGAAGAGATTAGATTAAGCGCTGCCATTTATCACCAACTTTTGTGTAGGCCCAGCATGGTTTTGTGTGACAATGATGTTCAGACAACATGCCATCTACCAGGAGACTCCAGGTCTCTGGAGAAGGCTCTGGGTTCTGGCCCTAGCAGTAGCTAAGCACAGGTCCACCAAAGGAGACCTGCCAGGAGCTGTGGCCCCCCGCAGACTAGCCCCATAGTGAGTACGATGTACTGTCTTACTCTCCCAGCTGGAGGGAAGGCGGTGGTGGCTGCAACTGAGACCTTGATGGAGAAGGCAGGTGAGAGGGAGGTGTCTGCAGGTAGTAAAGAGTAATTATGTGGCACCATTATCATCCTTGTCATGTCCTCTTCTCTTTTACAGACACTTAACAAGAACAATTTGATACCAGATGACAGGACCAACTTCTACCCATTGCAGCAAACCAATGTGTACACGACAACCTATTATCCCAGTACACTGAATAAATATGACTACAGGCCTGAGGCCTCCCCTGGAAGGACCTTTACCAACAGCTGATGATGGATAGATCCTACAAGACTGGATAACTTCCTATATGAATTTTTTTAAAATTGATTTTATGGACCAAATACTGGCTCAGCCTCTAGATGTAAATATTGTACAGTAGGGTCTTTTTTTTTCCTTTGGTTAATTGCATTTCTTGTAAACAGCACATCTCCTTGCAAGGACAAAAACACATATGGACCATTCTGCAGTGCTTTTGTGGATATTTGGCTGGAGATGGCTCTTACTACTGCAACTGTTTGTGGCTGGAACATCAGCGTTGTTGTCCAAGGCCAACATTGTCACAAGGAGGTGGCTGTGTGCTGGGCTCAGTGGCCACCACGCAGCGGCACACAATATGTCAGTGTACTCTAAGCAAGGCAAGAGGTGGCCTCCTGGGACAGGAGTGTCTTTCTGGTGAGGCGTGTCCTTCCTGAGACAGGGTAGCAATGGTGCACTGGATGACACACAGCTCATGAGACAGGCTGAGCGGGACTCCATTGTGCCAACAACTTTTTTTCTTTTTCTTTTCCTTTTTAATTTTTCATTTTTTTATGTTTCTGGAAAAAACAAACAAACAAACAAAAAGAAGTGACTTTCTAGGGCAGTGTTCCCTGTATCTTCAACAGAATCATTTCATATTACAGGAAATACTTTCCGCAGCCTTCTTTGGTAATATGCAGTTCAGCTGATGAGAAACAACACACAAAGTGCATTGCCCGAAGAAGCTTTCCAGAATGTTTCCAGTCTTAACTGAAAGGAAATTATATAGGCAGTGAGACGCTGAGAAAAATAAATATTGGAATAACATTGGAGATGTGAACTTGGAGTGCCTAAAAAACAAAGATATTGATATCACTGGAAAAAAAAAAGATGTGATGATTGCTGTGCAAGAGCCATGGGCTTTTTTAATTTCTTCCTTTTTCCTTTTTTCCTGAGACAGTGTTAACTCTTTTTGTTCTAGCTTTGATCCTGATTGCGTCTGCCAGGAAAGGCAACTTTAGAGGCCATGCTCTTCTTGTGGGAAATCACCGTGCTTTGGGCTGTTTTTTAGCTCTTGTTTTACTGTTGGTTTTTAGTTCATTTTCTTTCAAAGAGTGAATAATTCTGACTTTTCAGAGGGAGGGTATTTTTGTATGGAATGTTTCCGTAGTCTGACATGACCCAGAAAGTCTGCTGCACATTCTTACAGTGTCTTCCAGTCAGTACTCTATGAAATAGTAACACAGCTGAGTAATGTGCGTTGTTTGCCAATCTCTTTAATTTTTCTGAACAAAAAACAACCCAATGAAAAAATGCTGCTGCAGCTATTGAAGTAAATTGGGGCAGTAGCGTTATTAAACAGTATATCCAGCCTTGAAATGTAATTTTGTGTATGTGTGTGACCGTGTTTACAAGAACTGTATTAGTTTAATGCAGAAGCCATGTTGTCTACAACCAGATGTTTGTCTGACATAATTGTTTGGCAAAAAGGAAACTTATTGCTGGTGCTTAATGTACAATTACATCCAATGTGTTAGCAATGTGGACAAGTTCACCGCTGTTATCATTCAGTGTTTCTAAATATTTATAATGAACTCTTGATGCTAAGGATTTTAGAATGTCGCAATACTGAGCATGAGATAAAAGTACACCCTGAAACACGCATGAGCTCCATGTGGTCCCGAGGTTGGCTTTGTCGTGTACATCTTGAGCAATTGCCATGCCCGTACATGGCCATTGACTCAGCCATGGTCCCAGCAGTCCCGTTTGGCTTAGCTTTATTTCAGATTTCGCTGTAAGCTGGCACCAATCGTTTCTCAGTGCTATTCCTTTGCAGTTGCTTGTTTGGAAGCCCAGCTTGGGCTGTGTACTCGGCTCTTTCATGTAGGCAGCCAGTAGAAATGAAGAAAGACTGTGTTGCTAGTGACAAGTATATTGCTTTTTCTGCAAAGAAAAGCCAACACAGTTCTGTAAGCCTGTGTTATGGTGGTTTGACCAGAAGGCAAGAATAAAGAGGCCTCCCATTTTTAAATTACTTTGTCCAACTTCAGTTTGCAGTGATTGAAGGCTGTAAGGATATTTGTAGTAAAGTGAGGTCATTAGCACTGCCATGGGGACACCTTAGGCTCAGTGGTGCCCATCATATTCAGCAGTTGTTTTTCTAATTTAGCAGCTCATCCTGCTTCTGCTCTATTCACTGGGTGAAATAGGAAGAAGAGAGGAATTGAGAGAGAGGGAGAGGTGCCCTTAAATAAATGCACTCACATTTGAAGCAGTGGGGTCAGGAGCTCGTGCAGACCCTGAAGCTTCTGCTGCAGCCTGAAGCTCCTGAAGCAGCCCCTTGCAACCCTCCAAGTAGGCACAGTGGCCCTAACTCCCTTGCCAGCATGGCTGCATTGGGAGCTGTGGGAGTGAAGCAGAATCACCAGGGTAGAAGGAGAGCACTGGTAGCAAGTGCCAGCACCTGGAGGGATGCTCTTCCTAGGCTCCTAAATCCCATTTGAGGAGTGATGCCTTTGTGTCTCGTGCCGTAATTACCTGCCTCGCTGATTTCCGTGGCCCCTCAGCAACTCAGAAAATCCTGACTTAAAGTAGTTCTAACAAGTATATAGCCCAGGGGTTGAAAATTATTACATTGAACTATCAGGATGGGATTTCCCAGCTTTAATTTATGTGATTAAGAAAGAAAACATTGGCTCTCAAGATTACTCTAGCTGTTGTAAAATCAAAGCCATCTCCAAGCTTCTCCCTCAGAAGATTCCTTGTATTGATACATTCTGCAATTACTATGTACATGGCAGAATTGCAGCAGGAGTCTGGGGGGATGGGAGCAAGTCAAACTTTAGAATCATTATAATTTTCTGTTTTCCTTTCTTTTTCTCCCCCCTCCTCCTTCAACATTTTTCCATTTTCAGCTTCACAGAATAACATGATGTAAACTGATTTTTTTTTCTCCTTAACGTGCCACATAGCAGCTGAATTTATTTAAATGTTCTGCTTGCCAAGATAGGTCATTACTTCCATTGTGCTCAGGAGGTGCATATTTTGTAGGCTATTGGAGGGCAGATGCTTTGAGAGTGATGCCGGTGGTTATAGTTTCATCAAGCCATTTCTTCTTACCAGCCACCCAAATGGATTCAGCCCTTTCTGATGTAATTGGCAATCACAGCAAGGGCCTGTAGACTCCATTTGAGCAGAAAGTAGTATCCAGGAGAGAGGAGAGAGAGCACAGAAAAAAAAAAAAAATAGAACACATATTACTCACTATTTGCACAAGTGTGAGTTCTTTAAGGACAATGTTAATGCAGTGTGAGGGTTGCATTTTTTATGAGCTGTCTAATGTGTGGCAGGTTAATGACACCAGGTACAGTGATATTCTTGCATCCAGGTAATTCAGCACCTTGATCATCAGGCCTGTAATATCTGTAGCAGCTTGAATTGCTCCTGCAAATGGATGCTAAAGTTGCTAAAATTTCCTATTTGTAAGGCCATCTGAAAGTGCACTGGAAATGCATTTAGTTCAGGAACATTGCTTCCAAAAGAATCATCTTGCTCTCTCTGTATTTTTTCTTTCAGTTCTAAGACAGAGAAGGGGAGTCTGGTCAGTTCCTGTGTTGGTCTAGAGACACTGGTTCTCTGCAAACCCTTTGGATAGGATTCGGATATACATGATGTAAAATAGGATGAAAATCTTACAGCCAAGTATGTAGCGGAAACATCTTTGATTAGGCCATTCTTCCTTTTCCATGAGAGTGGCTGCCTTTCTCCCTCCAGATGGGGTGTGCATTATGGCCTTATCCAGGCTGTGTTGTGCCATTGCTGTTGGGCTTTACTTCATTAGCTGTCACCCACCAGAAATAACTTGTGCCAAACCACTTGATGATGGTACCACAGGATAAGAGGTGCTGTTGCTCTAAAGGCACACTTGAATGTTCAGCATATGAGCCAGGCTGCTCTTAAACATATGAACTGTACAGATACTATAGAAGAAATTGTATTGTCTTACCACCACTGTTCCTAATGCCTTACATTTGCAAAATGAGATGGTTGGTTTGAAATCAACAGAGTAGGAATGGAGTTCATGTCTGATGCAGACAATTGACACCTCCAGTGTTAATCCGATGTTAAGCCCACCTGGAGATAAAATTGCTGTCCACTCAGATTGATTTATTCTTTGTACCAAATATAGTGGGGGAAAGTTATATATATATATAAAATATATATATATAAAAAATGTAAAGTTTGTGTAACAGCTTACTCTTTTTTTTTGTAATAGTGTATACATCTATCAGTGGATAGATACAGTATATATTTATAATATATACACACACAATATATATATTTAACAAAATGCCTGCAGAGGAAACATAGAATAAGAAAGGCAGTGCTGGTATTCAAATTCATAGGGACAACATGAAGAAAAAACCTGTAAAAATCTAGCATCCTTCCCATTAGTTTTAAAAAAATCCCCAAAACTTTTGAGGTAAATGAAATATAATTTTTTAATTGAAAAGAAAATTGATTTTTCTAGTTAGAAATGCTGATTCTCCCCTAAATCATTCTGGTTAAGAATGGTTAAGAAAAATATTCCTGTTACTGCTTATATTTTCTGAAGAAGCCTCCCATATCTCTCATGTATCACTCTATTGTTTTTGTAATTATAAGTAGGGACTAATTGTGCAAAGAAAATTGAAATAGCAAGTAGGAGTAACAAATGTTGTACCATTAGCCAAAAGACGTCATCTATTAGAACAGAGAAAATGTCAACTTCCATGTTAAAGAAAATAGCAATTGCCTTCTGAGTTATTGATCGGCATACTAAGCCTTGCTTTATAATCGCACTAGGAGGTTTTAGTACCAAATTTAGGGAAAAGAAACCCTGCAAACCCATGGCTTTTTGTTTTCACAGGGGCCCAGAGAAGTCACCAGGCCATGGCAATCAGGTACTTGGTGCCACGGGTGTCTCTGGAGCTTCCAGCATTCATGGCTAAGGCTCCGCATCTATTCCTCACCCTCTCATCTCCCATGAGCCAGCCTGCACACATGGCAGCGTGCAGCAGCCCTTGGAGCTGTCTGAAGTAACAGGGAAATACTCAGTAAATTGGGTTTGAAGGATTTCTTTTTTCCCCACAGATCACTTTAATGCTCTCATGACCAGGGCCCAGACTCAAATAGGTGAATCTTCCCCTTAAGCTTGTTAGGAGGATACTTCAAGCAGGTTCAAGAATACATTTGGGGTAGGTGGGAAAATCCACAAATTTTGATTGCCAGAACTTTCAAAACTGGACAGAAGCCCCTTGGTCCTTGTGGTACTTACCTTATCTCAGATGTTCTGTTGGAAATATCTCCTTTGGGCCTTCGTGAAATGTTAGCATCTGCATTAGCCCTGGCTGGAGGAGCAAAATCAACAACCCTTTATTTAGAGAGTCACAAAATCAAGTAAGTGCTCAATAGCATTCGACACAAGTTTGGGTCTCAAACTTGATTTTTTTTCCCTGTTCTGCCTCCAGCCTCAACTGTAAATTTCTATTTGAGAAGGTTAAGTGCTGTAAGAGCAGCATTTGGCTTTCTGCAAGTCCCAGCCCCCATTTGGTTTTAAACAAATCTGATCATGAAAAGTATTAACACTGCACTCTAGTTCTGAAACCTCCGTCAGCAGGATGCTGTTCATTCGCATGCCATGGAGTCAAGCAGAGGTCGGCATGGATAGGCCATTAATAACCTAAGCAAAAATGTTTTTTAGTAACAAAATGTCAAACAACATAAAAGCCAGCCAGCTGCATGCCAGTGTGGTTTCCATCCACACACCCCTCCCTAGCTGACATCCAAACCTGAGCATACCTAAAAGCGATGTGGTTAATTAGGAACTTTCCCACAGAGAATGCTTTAGGGAGGATGAATGGTATGTGCGATGGAAATGACAGGATTTAGCTTGTAGTTGAGGTGGGAGAGTGACAGATGCAATACTGGATCATGGGAAATTATGATGCAACCATGGAATGCTTGCCCTAAAACAGCAAAACCTGGAGAGTATTATTGGACTCTGTTGTGAAGGCACATCACCCTTCCTATGCAATTGAACTTGATGGTACTTCAGTATAAAGGTGACCTAGACTGTAATCACTGCCTTTAGACACTGTGAATTTTTTGGGGTACTCTGTATTTTTATATATTGTACAATGTAAAGAATAATTCAGAAATAAAACAGACCAACCTGAGAAGCCTGTGAGTTATTTCCCTCTGTGGCTGCTGCACAGTGGTGCTGGGGCTCCTGAGCAGAGCTGGCATGACAGGTCAGAGGGAATGTGGAGGAGCTTCCTCCTGATGCTGGTAGCCAAGGGGTGCAAGGATGGGAAATTGCAGCATCCATCCTTCCTCCCTGCCTGCACTCCAGCTGCATCCTGAGGCCTGAGTTTGGATTATATCTGTCATGAGTTGAAGATTGTGTGGTTACAAAATTGAGTTACTGAGTGAAATGCTCGTCTGTTACTGGAGTTCAACTCCCTTCCTATGGAAGCCTGCATGTCAGAGTACAGCTCCACCCCAAACCTGGGGTGCATTTGAAAAACAGTATTTCTGAATAGAGTGCCTAGTGAGGTAAGATCAAATCTATCTGAAATTCGGGGTGCCAAATCCGCATCCAATTCTGCTGTACATGTCTGCCCTCTGCTCCCAGCTGTCCGCACATGACACCAAGCTCCTTGGCATGGAGATTGGCTTCTGCAGGTCCTTTCAGGCATATGTGCTCAGTTCCAATGAAATCCTACTGCTGCTCCTTCATAAGCCCTACATACTGATGTGAGAAGCTATAAAAAGCTGAGGGACACGTTTTGATTGAAGGATGAGTGTAGCCTCACATTGAAGAACGTTATAGCTCTTGTTGCATTTATTAATCAAAGTAAAGACCATGAAAAGTGGCAGAGTCGGGAACATTTTAGTTTATGTTCCGATACATCTCAAGACTTATGCTGAAGTTTCATACAGAAAATTACACCATAATGTCATAAAAAATAGATTGGATTACTAATAACCTGAAACGTGCTACACCTGCATACATAATACTTTAATCCTAGTAAATCATGAGCTATCATTTGGGTGTTTTCATATTCTCAAGTGTGCACACAGGAATTTCTTTTCAATGCAGACCATTAAAAGGTAATTGAGAGGCACAAGATCAGTAAAAACAAACTTGCTGTAAGATGGATTTTTTTTCTCAGCTTGCACGCTAACACAGGGAGGTCATTTCTGAAAGGTTTTTGTTTTGCATCAAGCCACTTCTGTGCTCAATTAGAACAAAAAGTATCACATTGGAACCTATTTCCAATTTCCTTAAAATCTGTCTACCACAACAGTTTTTTCTAGTTGCTAATTTGATTCATTAACATTGCAGTTTCACTTGTAGCCTCAGTGCACTTTAGCTCTCTCACCTCGCCTGTATGCTTTTCCTTCTGTAACTCCTAACAAAGCTTTCACTGTTTACCCCACAGTTATCTTGCAGGTTCCCCACCAGGTTTTTACTAAGCCAAAGTCACAGGGCTGCCCAGCCCCCCTTCAACCTGCCTTTGGTACCACTCAGGAGTCAGTATAAGAAATGGAGGAACAGGTAAAAGCAGAAGGTTCCTCAAGATTCATGTCTGCATGCTTCCTCCAGGACTCTACAATAAATGCTTTAGGGACGCCCTTGGCCAGATGTGGCACTGACAAACCTGTCCTACCCCTGGCCCTCCGTATGAAGCCCTTCTGCTGGTGTTTTCTTTCCCGTCAAGACTTGGAAACATCCATGGCTGGTGGGGCACTTGCCTGGGCAAGTGCACAGCCAGCACATGGTGCTACGGAGGAAAGGATGGGTAGGGAATTGCAGCCCAGCCCAGTTAATGATGTCAGTGAAAACACTGGAGCAAGGACTTGGATGAGCAAGCTGTAACCACTGCAGAGTGGCTGAGCAGCTGTGTGCTGTCACTAGGGCATTATCAAGAGCACATCATGTCAGACCAAGTTAATTTCCTCCTCTGAACAGGCACCATATCTTGCAGATAGTGCAGAAATAAGGAATAACCAGCAGCCTGATTTTTAGCAAGGCTTCGACCCTCTCACACATGATCCTCACACACTACTGGAGCTATGGCTGGGCAGGTCGCCACACAGACACCCTCCTTGGAAAGCACTCAGGCTGTGGCGATAAAGAAAAACCCCAAGTGGGTCTCCTACTGCTGTGCCCAGCACCCCTGTTAGCGCCCAGCACCCCAACCAGTGCCTCCAGTCCCACCATCATGACATGATCAGAAGCTCTGGCTCTGACTCCTGAATCTCCCTCTGCCCACACAGGCATTTCACTGATCTATGAGAGCCTGTGTGGCCCTGCTGCTGTGACCAGGCAGGGGAGAGTCCCCAAGCTCAGCAACAGCCTCTGAGTCAGCTTAAACCCAGTGTGGCCACCCCAGGGCAGAGATCAGCGCAGAGCAAGCACCTCCTCAATGTGCTCGACACTCTTATGCAAACACATTGCTTCCCATGGCTTCTCCTGTGCTTTTTCCCCTTGAGCGCACAGCCGAGAGATCACACACTTGAACACAGAACTCAATTACCAAAACCTTTGGAGATTCATTAAAAATGCTGTTTTGCTAACAGCTGAAAAGCGTTTTGACATGGTTTGTTCTGTTCATTCATAAAAAGCCACTCATGAAGTTGTCACTGCGCTGTTTAAAAAAGCTGAGGTTTGAATTAACCAGGAAGGTGCCAGAGTTCAGCACTGCCCAAGCCTGCTTCCAAAAGAATAAACCCAACACAACCCCACCACACACCCCCCCCTCCCATCATGCAAGGAAAGGACAGACAATTAATTCCTGACATAGGGATGGAGAAAATCAGGCCATTAGGGTAAAACATCAGCCCATTTCCTAGGTAAACCCCCCCCTTCTCTCCTTTCCCCCCTTTCCTTTCCCTAGCCCATCTTTGGTGAAATTTTCTGCAAACCAAACCGTTTTCCTCTGGAGAAAGGATTGAATCAGGCCAAGGTCATTTTGTTTGTTGGGACAGAAATGGCTCTTGGCAGCAGGGTAGGCTCTTGCCTTTTCCTGCTTTGCACTGGTGCACTCGTAGGGCAGGTTTATTTTGTGACCATAGTTTTATCACACGTTTTTTTTGTTGTGACTGACTCTGTGTTGACCATCCCATGGCAGCAACTCAGGTTCATGTAAAATTGGCTTGCTTTTACTTGAAAACTATAAAGATGACAAGGAAACATTGGTGGTGTGTGCATCAACCACATCCATCTATCAACTCCATGGTGTGTACTGCTGCCGAATATGGATGATGCAACTCACCCTTGCTTAAACTGAAGCAGATCTGGTATTCAGCGAACACTTAAATGTCCTCTGGCTGTGGGGCAGAGGCGTCTCCTGGCTGAGGAGCTGTGCTGCAACACTGTCACACTTCAAATCAGCTTTTTTGGAGACTTTGAAGGTCAAACTTTACAGTTTATGAACTGGCAATTAGCTGTAACCAAAAGGTAGTCCTGGTTTTCCATCACCCTGGAGACAGTACGGTCCCTCAGAGACCCAGCGTTAGCATCCACCATGGTGAATGGCAACAGACTGTTGAGGTTCGATCCATCTAACCTTGTTGTATTCTTTAATTTTTAAACCTCCCATAGTAATTTCCTGGCTGTCATGGAAATAATGGAGCCAGCAATGGATTGCCCCCCTCTCAAGTGCAGGGTAATGAACAGCCATCAGAAACATTTGCTATTTCTATGATGTGAAGCATCAATGGCCACAGAGAAAACTGTACCCATTTTTGCAGTACTTAATTTACTGTCACGAGCAAGCGATCTGTACGAGAGAGCACACTTAACGCTGATACACTTTCATTACCCTGGCAGGAGCTACGTTATTGTTTTCTATTTTCACATTTCTTAGCAACAGTATTTTTTTGTGCATATGTTTCTGTAGGAGCTCGGCTGAGTTTCTTGTGTTGTACCCGATTTACATGCTGACTTACATCAGACTGTCCACGGGCGAGAGCCTCGCTTTCTGCCTGAAAGCCTCCTGGCAATTACTCCCGTCTTCTGCTGATCCATCACTCTTCTGGCACTGGAAGAGACAAAGCCGTCTGCCTGGCAGAGGCTGTCCATCCTGGGGAGCAGCTGGTCCCTGGCAATCCCCGCCACGCTGGATGCTGCAGCAGCCAAGGAGGGTCTGGGGCTAAGAGGTACAGGCTCGTGCTCTGATCACTTCTGCACACCAGCCTGGAGACACACAGTTCTGCCCCAGCCAAACAAACAAAAGTAATCTCTGAGTGCCTCGTGAGTGTAGGGCGGGTTGCGATGCTTCAGCATAGGCTGAAACCTACTCCAAAAATCTCTCTCAAAAAGGTCTTTTCTGCACTTCAGTGGCAGTTGATGTTATCTTTGTATGAGGTTGTGATGCTCTAGCTCATGCTTTTGCTGCTCACCTGCCCACCACAAACCTCAGAGCTGCTCTTTCCTTTGCCCACCAGAGATTTCTTTCAGTATCAAAACTCAACAGCAAAGCCATGCCCACAATCCTAATCCTCAGCTCTGCCACCAAAGGCAGGTTAAGGAGAATCCTGGGCAGAGTTTGAGGTTCAGAATACCATAGGGTCATTTCATCAGCTACCAGTGCTTCCTCTGCCTGTGCTTGCCTGAGCTCCAATTACTGGGGTCCAACCAAGGTGGCATTTTCCTGTATGCTGCCTGTGGGGAGGTTTGCATTCCCTGTCCACTGCCTTTTAGCACCTAAACCAGGTACTTGTAGCTGTAGGTCTGTGGCCAAGCAGATAGATGAACAAACAGATGGATGGACAGGCTTACTCACAGCACAGCCCTTGCAGCTCCAAGGATATGGGTCCGGCCCCATCCTGGTGGCACCGGAAGAGTGCACCTCAAGAGCACCTCCAGCTCTGGGATGTGCCTGCAGATACAGAGCAAAGCAGAAAGCTTCCCAAAAGAAATCTCACTGCAGCCATGGGGACCTGCTGCAAAGCCTCCTGCTGACAGCCTGGGACAAGCCAGGGCACAGCACTGCTGTGCTCCCATGCACCCATGCTCGTTTGACTCCTGAAGGGCTAAGATGGATTTTGCAGCCCTTAGCCAAGGATGACTTCACTGGGTGACTGGCCCACACTGGGAGAGGAGAGCCTGCTGGTCCTGGCAGCTTGCATGAGGAGCCCTGGCACTATGCACCTACCAGGCTTCCCCTCTGCCGGCACAAGCCCAAGCTATGGAAAAAAGATGCCCTGGTCGCAAATTTGTGTTCATACAGCCACGGGCGCAGAGCAGCATCAGTGACATGTGTCAGGTACAGGAGAATGCCTTGATTCCTGACAAAACTCCCAAATCATGCTCCTGGAGCAGGTGAAGCACTGCGGCTGCTTTACCCTCATGACCTGCAGCAAGAAGTAAAGGCAGCCTCACCTGCATTTGGGTGCTGCTGCTGCTCTTCCCCAACATCAGCATCCCCTGGCACTGGGCTGCAGACCAGAGATGCCAAATCACCTACACCTGGCATTTAAAGTTGCCCTGACATTTCCCCCAGCCTCTGCTGGTCCCATGGCCATTAGACACCAGGTATCTGAACAGCTGCCCCACATCTGGGCACAACACTGAGTGGCTGCACCCAGCCTGGCCCCAGCCCAGCAATCCCACAGGGCCCATCTGCCCACACGTAACTCCAACATGGTCAGACAGGGAGCCACCAGCAAGCACGCAGCCAGGATGTGCTGATATGGAGAGAGAGAATAAATCAGTTCTATGCCAGGGAAACAGCAGACTTTGACAACAGCAAAGCAGAAACTGTGTAAAACACACCCAAAACAACTCTGAGAAGGAATGAGCATAGGTGGTTCACCAACACACAGAACTACACTAGGGATGTGAGATGGACCCTCGGCTCTCATGCCCTCAAAGGATGTTAACACTGCAAAGATAAATATAACCGGGACTGTATCATCAGAGGAGCTTTAAGCTCCCATATATAGCCTGGAAAAAGACTGTTACTAAGAATAGTGGGGCCCAGTTATTCCATGATATAAGAGTTGACAGATTTCATCCCAGCACTAACAGGACATGAGGTTATTTTAAACTTGCCCTGGTAAGTAGCTGGAGTGTTATTGAAGAGCTGGTCCTAGAAAATAAACACAGACCAAGAGATCCTGGGCTGGGTCCATTTCCATTAAATGCAGAATAAACACAAGGAAGGTTACTGCAAGGGGTTTCCTTCCCAAAAGCCCAAATAGAGATGTTAACAGTGGGAACCAGCAAAACCAATTGGCTTACAGCATCCCCAGCCGTGAGCCCAGATGAGGCAGCTTGTGAAATCAGTCAGGATGATGTGGTGGGGCAGTGGATGCTGTCACTGCCACCAGCGCCTTCCCCTGCTTGCTGGGGGACCCCTCTGCCCCAGCCTACCCCATGTCCCTCAGTCTGTGGGGACCCTCAGTCCTACAGTAGGGTCAGACTTCCATCAAAAGCCTCACCAAAAGCGATGGAAATCTTCCTGTTGGCTGGATTGGGTGTTGGATGAAGTTACATTCATTTCGACTAAGCAGCCCCCATCTCATAGCAGTATCTGCTGTGGTTTTTGGCATTATGATAGCAGAAATAAACCATTCCCCTGTATTTTCTTGGAATTAATGAGCAGTGATGGCAGTACATCTGAGTAACCTCTTTAATGTGCAACAACCAGTACGTAAAGTAACACACACTTCATGGTCAGATTCCATCTTTAAAAAGAAATGACACAGTAGATGTTACATGACAAGTATATAGTGGTTTCAACATCATTTCCTCAAACATAAAAATACACCACATCAGAATATTGCATACAAAAAGTAGAATTTGCCCTAAAATAAAATTCTATAAATCATTTAAAAAATTACAAAAGTAAAATGCATACAAACTCCAGTAAAATTTAACAGTCTTACAGGTTGAGGATAGTTTACAAAGATGCTCTCCAACATGTAAAACTCTCTTCCTTCTCCGCATGTTCACATGGCTCAGAAAACCCCGCTAGGTGCATCATTTAATTAAAAGTTGTTTTTTTCCACCTTATCAAGTACTTTTTTCTCAAATGCACAGCAGAAAACATTAAACTTGGTCAGGGAAAAAGATTTTAATCTAGCAAATATCACAGGCAGAGAAAATAAATGTACCTGGAAAACACATTGTTGTGCCAGGGGGAAGCAGCAGCCGGCGGCCAGCTGCCTGCGAGGATGCCTTGTTGTACTTGCTCAGCCCAGGTGCTGGGGAGCAGCAGAAAGGTCGGGGCATGGCAGGGGCTGGGGCAAGGCAGCCAGCTCTGATTTTGCATCATGGCTTTGACTGCACATCCGGGACATCCAGAGATGCCTCCAGCCTGGAGGCATCTCACCCCCTGACTGCCCCCAGCAGACTGTTTCTCTGAGCATCCCTTCCCTAAGCATTATCATTTCTCACCAGTTTGTTAAAGCAACCTGTCTGCCAGAGGGGGTTTTTCCCCTCACAGTACACACTGTCTATGCCTTATAGACTATGCTGGCCAGCCAGAGAAAACCAGGGTCTGCACTCCACACAAAAGGCTCAAAAGGATGAGGACACGCAGCACATTAACCAGGGCATTTCGCACCCCCTGCTCCAGCTACCATCCCTCACAGGATTCCACAGCACTTCCCAGCCCTGACCTCCCCTGCCTGAGGAGGGACATGGGGAATTCTCTCCCTTTTTACAGGTGGGGAGAACGAGGCACCCTATGCACAAGCAACTCTTCCCCAAGCCTCTGAGTCATTCTGTGACTGAGCAAGCACATCACCCAGGCTCTTGCTACCCATCCCAGCACCACACAAACCTGCACATACCTCTGCATAGGAAAACATGGGGTTGGTACCCCAAAAATTACCGTTTTGGCTTTTACAAACAGATGGGCTAAGGTCAGAGAAGCGGCCTGAGCCAAAAGAGATAAGCTCCCCATAAAGAAAGCAAGGTTTTGTTCATGGTACTTTCCTCATGTAATAATACAAAGTGAGTGCAACAAGTCTGACAAGATATAAAAGCAGAGAAGTCACATGGGGGAAGCCAGTGAGGAGAGAGACCATGAAAAAGGAAAAGCTGTTATTGCAGACAGCAAGCCCCACCTGCCTTCTTTGCCACACCTTGGAAAACTGGTGCCTCTAAGCTGCGTGCCCCAGCTGTTCCTGGGGCACAAATCATGTCACAAACACAAATGAAGCTCAGAACCTCATCCTCAAGGAACTAGAAAATGAGACTCTGCTAAAATTAGGTTGCAGAAGACATCCCTCCTGCACAAGTAACCTGGATGCCTACCAGTGTCGCACTGCTGGGCATCCTGGATGCAGCGCTTCCCTCCTCCCCCTCTGCCCTAATCTCTGGCTCCCCCAGTCCAGGCACAAAGCTTCCCACAGCACTGCTGAGGCTGAGCAGCAGCAGGATGAATGCTAGGGCTGCAAGAGTTGGCCCACACTCTATGAGGGCATGAATTGCTCCCATCACTTTGCAATCCCAAGTAAAAGGCAGGAGCCAGCGCAACTGTGCAAATATTTGCTTTTGCTTGTCAAAACCTTGGACAGTTACATTTCTCCCTCTATTTATTAGTTTCACCTGTCTTGAAACACAAACTGCAAAAAATATAAGCAGATTGACATCAACTTCTGTGGCAATGCTCCTCTGCTGCCTGAAATGGCACTCCTGGAGGAATCAAGGCTTCCTCTGCCACCTACAACCTGCCTTGCAGCAGAATGCCTGCAGGGAAATGAATGAAGCCTGTGTTGACACTGATAATCTCTCACATGTAAGCCTGGAGGCTCTCCCTCTATTGGAAGTGAGGCAGCAGCCCCAAGGCAGCTTTTCCACTACACATGCTCCTCTTCTCCTCCTCCCAGCCCCAGTGAGGGGACACCACAGAAGATGAAGTTCTTGTTTGTTTTGGGAGGGTCAGCATCTACCCTTGCATGACTGTGCATCCATAAGCACTGCTGCCTCCTCGCACATACCACATCCCTGCTCCCCAAGCCTGGTGCTTCAACAACACTGAGAATGGACGCGTCAACATTAAATACCAAATCAACGCCCAGTATTCATGTATGCTTTCATACCACTGTAGCAGTTGTCTTGCTAAGTTATGACAATGACAAAAACTAAATCTAAAAGACACCCCCCCCCAACTAACGAAATATAAAAGTGCATTTGTCATAGATACTTATTCATATTTGCAAGTGACCCAATGGAAGAAATGGAGATGAACAATTAGAACCCTGCTGCCATAGCATCAAAGGACAGTTAGATCCACTGGCCAATTCCCATTCATATCTCAGTCAATCCACATAATTAAATATAATTTCCCTTTCTAGGAACAGCCAATATATGAATATCAATCAATTCCATGTCTTTATATTGAGTGTATGGGTATGCAGTCACTAAGTTTACTATAGAACAAGCAAGGCATTAACATTGCTGTTCAAATTTTATATGGATTTGATCAACTCAATGCAGTATTTCAGTGTTGGAATGCCCTCTGGCAACCTCCTCCCCTTACTCAATCCACAAGCCAGGCAAGACCCAGAATAACCAGCACAAACACTGATGCAGCCTGGAGTTTTCCAGCCTACTCTGAGATTAAAGTTGTCCCATTCCCACCCACTTCAGCTTTGTCAGATAGCTGGGAATAACTCTGCGATCCTGTGAACTGAGTACCTAACATGCACGGTACCTGTCAGCTTGGTCTCTCTAGGTGTGGGAGCTAAAATTATAGGCTTCAGGCAAACTATAGTCTGCTCATAACAGGCTATCTGCTCACATTTGTGCAAAACCCTTTGGGTCTGTACTTCTTCCAGCTTGCATGATTCTCTAAAAATCTATCTTTACGTGTACTGAGTACACAATTGGCCAATCCATCCCTCTAAAGCTGGCTTGGGAGTACGGCAGCTCTTCTCCATTCCTCCAGCTCAGGGGAGCAGGTGGCCCTGCAGGACAGTGAAGGAATCGGAAGGAAATTAATGAGTAACAGCAGGGACGAGAGACAGTAAACAGTGCCCTAAGTGGGGCCTACATCTACTAACCCTGAGCTTCCTCATTAGCAGCATGAAAGCTTGCACAGCTCCACAGCTCACAAGAAAACCCGGCAGCACTGGAAGCTGAACTAAGAGTTGTTACTGAGCCAAGCCCATACTGAAAATAAAGAACCATTAAGAGAGAGCATTCACTGCAGAGCATCATTCCTAGCATTATCAACACAAAGCATAGCACAACTATTTAGATGTTAGGGGGCTCTGCTCTGCTGGAAAAAAGTGTTCTTCAGGGCTGTGAACTTACAGGCCATGAAGAAAAACAAATACTGTGACTGCCCAGGGCACCTTGCTCTGCTGGCAGTCACAGCACAAGCAGCAGCCAGCGTCAGCTACTCTGCGGCAGTGCAAGGTAATGCCTCATTTAGATAAAACCCCCTGTGGTTACTGACTCAGAAGTTAGAGAGACTTAGAACTTTCACTAATTAATGATAAATACTGTTCTGCACTACTGTCAATTGTATCAGCACTCCTTAGGGCCCTCCCTACAGTCTCAAACTGAATTTCAGTAAAGTGCAGTTATCCTTCCAGCTTGGACCCTTGGTAAATCCAAACAAGGGGAGACCTAGTGGTAGCCCTTATCCAAAAAATACTCCCAGGGGTTGAGTTAGTGACATGAAATAGTCTGCTCCTTCAGAGAAGGATGCTGCTGCTGGGCACAGATGGTGATAAAATATTTTTCAGAGATCTCAGCAAGCACATTTGCAATCCTCACCTCTGCCCTGAGCCAGACTTGCTAATCTAATAAAATCCTTAAGCCTGAACACTGTATATGGAATGCAGCAGTGTCCTGCACAACTTAAGTAATTTGGGAGCAATCCTTTGAGTTTCCCTCACACTTACGGGAAACTGCGGTTGAGCCCCGACTATAACTAAGCACAGGTCTCCAGCAGAGCCCTGCTGCACAGCCCAGCTCTGGATAACATCTCCATTTTGGTGCAGACACAAGGAGGACTGTAACTAGGACCACACACTACAGTGCCCAATACAGTATATTGGTTTTGTGTGGCAAAGTTCTCGTAGTGGGGGAGCTACAGGGGTGGCTTCTGTGAGAAGCTGCCAAAAGCTTCCCTGCATCCACCAGAGTCAATGCCAACCAGATCCAGGACAGACACACAGCTGGCCAAGGCTGAACCCATTAGTGACAGCGGCAGTGCCTCTACTGTAACGTATTTAAGAAAGGAAAAAATCTCTGTGCAACAACCTGCAAGCAGGGAAAGGAGTAAGAATATGAAACATCCCTGCAGACATGCAGGTCAATGAAGAAGGAAGAGGAGGGGGTGCTCCAGGTGCCAGAGCACAGATTCCCCTGCAGCATGTGGTGCAGACCATGGTGAGGCAGGCTGTGCCCCTGCAGCCCAAGGAGGTCCATGGTAGTGCAGATATCCACCTGCAGCCCAGGGAAGAGCTGACACTGGAGCAGGGAGATGCCCAAAGGAGGCTGTGACCCTGCCAATGCTGGAGCAGGCTCCTGGCAGGACCTGTGGCCCCACAGAGAGAGGAGCCCACACTGGGGCAGGTTTGCTGCAGGACTTGTGGCTCACAGGGGACCCACACTGGAGCAGTCTGTCTCTGAAGGACTGCACCCCATGGAAATGACTTATGCTGGAGCAGTTCATGAAGAACTGTAGCCTGTGTGAAGGGCTCACATTGGAGAAGTTAATGGAAGACTGTCTTCTGCGGGACAGACTCCACACTGGAGCAGGAGAAGAGTGTGAGTAGCAATCCTCTGAGGAGGAAGAAGAAGCAGAAACAACGTGATGAACTGACCATAACTCCCATTCCTCATGCCCCTGTGCTGCCGGCAAGGAGGAGGTAGAAAACCTGGGAGTAAAGTTAGGCTCAGGAAGAAGGGAGGAGTGGGAAGGTGTTTAAAGATTCGGTTTTATTTCTCATTATCCTACTCTGATTTGATTTCCTCAAGTTGAGTCTGTTTTACTTTGACAGTAAATTATGAGTGATTTCTCCCTGTCCCTATCTTGATGCATGAGGTTTTCGTTACAATTTCTTTCCTCTGTCTTGCTGAGAAGGAGAGTGATAGAGTGGCTTTGGTGGGTACCCAGTGTCCAGTCCAGGTCAACCCACCACACAGAAACTTCTACCAACGCATCAAAATTCGGGAGAGCAGTGAGCAATTCACACTGGAAAAAAGAATCAGCAGGGTTTAAAATAAGGTGTTCACTCTTCTTCCCTGGCTGTACAGTCTGCATTTGGCAGCAGACAAGTATTTTGAATTGTTCAATGCTTTCTGGAACAGAGGCAAAATAGGTTATAGTCTGAATACTGCCTGAAGTGCTCCTCCATCTTAAAATAGTTAGGACAGTGAAAGGTTTAGACACCTCTGTCAGTCAGGACAGTGCCCGAGCTGTGCAATTTTAGTCTTAATATAGCTACAGTGAATTGTAGCAGCAGAGCTCTAAAGAACCATCCAAGCTTCCAGTTCTGCCATGACAATGCAACTCCAAACTCTTGGCAAGCGATCCTTGGTTTCAGAAGACAGTAAGTAGCAGCAGCTACTAGATACTGAAACTATTCCAGGCATTAAAACATAGTAAAAAAGAAGCTGGACTGTTGACACCATTCATCTGAAAAACAGTAAGAGGATGATGCCAGTGGATCTGAAACATGCTGCTTAGATTGATTTAGTCATCCCAATGTAGGTTAGATCCATTTTTAAGAAGAGCTTGCTTCAAGACAGAAAAGATCATTTAGTAGCTGATATGGGCAACGAGCTAAGTCAATTATCTGTTACTACAGTAAATACATCCATTGCTCTGAAAACATAAGAGGGAACAGCTCATTTTATTGTACTGCACAGATACACACCTGAGTTAAGGGTATTAGCACATTCTCCCTGCAAAAGGAGAGCAGACAGAATGAACGGATCTGCGCCTGAAAAGCAGCGCTAAGCTGAGGGTTTGAGTGAGTTTCCAGGGTTGGTGTCACCCCAGGGTGGCAGAGAAGAGCCCACACAAGAGCAAAGAGTGTTTGATTCAGACTTCTACAGAAGCAGAACCCTGCACACCAGCCTCCTCCAATATGTGCACACAACCCCTGTGATAAAACTGCTAGGATAGGAAATCATTCACCCCCTGAAAAAAAGTCGTGTCACAGGCAGTGTATGTATGCATTTCCATTCACGGCAGTTACTAGTTTAGTTACAAACAGCAGCATACCACCATCCAGAGACATGATTACTTAAAATAAATCTATGTAGACACATACCCTTATGTAACTTATATATGAAATATATATATGTTTTATTTGTGCACACATAGATATAAATACACACGCACAAACATACCCCCCTAACACAAAACACAGAACACACATAGAAATACTGTAAATGATGCTGAACTGAAATCTAATAATATAATTAAGAAATTATTAGCAGGTTTAAAAATCTAGTTAAAAAATTATTCAAAGTATCTTTAATATTTTTATTCAAGTAAGGGCCAGAACGACCACAGATTAGTACTGATAAAAAGAGCTGGCATTATATTTCCTATATTATGCCAAAACTCATGAGCTACTTCTCATTGTCATTCCGCCATCAGGGCACCTCATCAACTAGAAAGACTTTTTTTTTTAGCAAACAGTGATTTTAAAGACTTGAGTTAGCAAACAATATTGTTTAGGCACCCTCAGTCATAAACTAATCCTAAAAACCCACATATGCCTTAGAGTATCAGAAGAGAACTAGTGGGTCTTGGACATCCACTTCCACAGTATTCAGTGGCACAAACAGGTCTTCACAGTAAAAAAGGCAGTACTGGAGATGCAGGATAAAAGGGTGACACAGTGGTGGCCTTTAAAACCTTAACATTTACCAACAGTGACTCTCCAGTAAACTTCTGAGACACCACGGATGCTTTGTATTCAGGAGATACACAGCCACAGAGGTATTCCAGAGGCAATTGCAGGTGAAAGTTGGGTTTCAGAGGCAGCTAAAGCTATCATTTACATGTGCTCCAGGGTGATAACAAACACCTCTAACAACTGCAAGGGTTGTTCAGGATATTTAGTGCAGCTAAAACCCCTGGTACCAGTGTCTTATATCAGAAATCACTTTATCAGAATGTATTTGTAGTGTACAAGCACCAAATCATTTTGGCTTACCTGTTCAATGAACATTCATTATATAAACGACTACTGATTTAAAAGGAAGCTCTTTTAAAAAACAGAACTGGGTTTTTTTTGTCTTTTATCTTTTCTTCTTTTCCCTTTTGTTAAGATTATTCATTATTTCTATTCTGATAGAAGACTCCAAAGACTACTGGTACCCTGATGTGGGTAACTGTGACTTGGCACACACACACGCACACCCACACACACAAACTGTACACCTCACTGCTACATCAACAGCCTTTTAAATAGAGAGCCCCAGCTCTGGCACCAGGACCTATACATTAGATATATTCTTTTGTGCATTTTGGCATCATTATCACCACTCAAGTTCCATGTTTATCACAAATCAAGGTGGTCTTGAATGCAGGAACAGCCCGTCCCTCACCGTCTGTAATAAAGTCACAATTAAGTCTTGTAATTTCTCTGGTTTTCTGCGGTTCCACCATGCAAATCTAGGCAGATGGGCAGACTGCAAAGTTAACTTCCAGTCTCTTCCAACCCCCCACTAGTCCAGCGTTATCACACAGAGACGACGACATCGAGATAGAGTCTGTCGTAGGACTCACGGAAGCACAGGATGAGGAGCAGGCTGAGCAGACATGATCCTGGCAGGCACCAGTTGAACCAGGAAAACTCTGTAAACCAGGAAACAGACTCAGAGTTATCAAACATATTCTGTGTTTAAAGCAACAAAAAATTTGATTGATGGTGGGTCTGAAGGGAATTGCTGTGTTCTGAACAAAATCCTCACAGCTTTAGATCGATAGATGGTTAACATGGTCTATAAGACTTCCCCATATACACCTTAAAGAGCCATCCATATAAGTTGTGCATATACACCTATATATACACATATATACATATATATACACACATATACATACATATATATATATATAAAAAACCCAACCAGTGCCTCCAGCTAATGTTAATCCTCATTCAACCTGTCAATGGAAAGAATGGGGAGAAAAGAAAAATCTATCATTGCTAATGGAGAATAAACCCTTCTGAAGACTCTACTCATTAGTTCTTTGATTTCTATGGATTGAAAATGAAAACAAATTAAAGGTGTAAGAAGGAGCAGGGTTTGATTTTGACTCAAATCTGCTATACAGTGTAAGGAGGCAAAACCAATTCCTCAGAAGAAACTTGTGAGCAGCATGATCAATTCAATTTAAAACTAGTTGCAAAAACACCTCCTTAGAAGCCTCTTTTCAGATGTTGCACATAATGTTCAGATGTTGCACATAATGTTCAGATGTACACATTTAATGCTCTTAAAAGCCTGTGTTCCACATTCAAGAAATCCTGTCATCTGACATCTGACTATTAATTAGCACTTTCATTCAGTTTTTCAGCTTTTTTTTTTTCCAACAAGTGCACAATTTCCTTTTTCCAATCTGTCAATTTACTGAAGAAACATTAATTTTACTGGAGATAATGTTTCATTTCTTTTCGTTTGTTTGTTTCCATTAATATTATTATTTATCTTTACAGAATCTAAACTCTCCCTCAAGGTCTGAGTTAATCAAAATCAAGACTTCAGCACTGCTACTTTCTTAAATCTGTAATTTATATTGCTAAAAGGAAAAGTGCAATTTCTATTACGCAATGCAAAAGACAGAAGCCTATAAAAACCCCAACTTTCCAAAACCAGTAACCTTCAACAACATCCTCTCTCATCCACTAAATCACCTTACAGTACTGTTTAGGCAGCAAGCTTATTAAAACCTTAACAAAATTATCCTAAGGCTTGGAGAAAACTGTGTTATGTGATGCCAGAAGTCAATAGGCAAACACTTTGCTATTATTCTGCTTATAATATTCTTGCTTAATTGAATTAAATAGACTTTAACTCAAACATCCTACAGACCAAATTTAACTTGTGAATCCTTCACAAGTTTTGTAATACACAATCTGCGACAGCACTGGTGATGCACGCTAACACGCTGGTTGTGTGAAGCTAAAGGCTGATTTGCCTTTTTTTTTTTTAATCCTTTCAAAGTCCCTGCAGAAAAGGTGAAAGAAACCACATCCAGAGGCTGAGGCTGTGGGTCTCAGAGCACAGCACTTGCAGACAGTCTGAGCTTAAGCAAGGTTTACATCTCCACCATGCTAGCTGGACTAAAATCTTCAGTGCCCTGGAAAGTGTCCAGGGCTTGGCTCTTTCACAGCCTTTGCAGTATCAGAGTACAAGGAGAAAACAAGAGAAATTGGAATTCAAACTACAGAAAGATTATTTGGCCCAAAAAGCAAGACCAAGGGAACAAGATAAATTTGAATGAGTTCTGGTTTATCTGTAAGTTTCTTAAATGCCATCACAGAATGCATTTGAATCAAATGAAATACAGTGTTAAAAATCATTATGTACCTTCTAATGGAGTCTTCCTCCTTCTCAAAAGACTCAATAACACCCACTGGCATCAATCTCCCCCAGTGACTACATGCACTCTTGTATTTAACTGCATCACAGAGAATGGATTGTACTAAGCACAAATTACTTTTTTCCTTTGAAAAAATGTGGAAAATAATCCAAGTATATGGATACACTAATTCCAGGTTTATCCTTACTTGCATGTACTGATACCTGTTAGAGAAAGAAATACCAGAGACAAAAGATGGCCCCAAATACCCTACTTATGAGGGAACACTTTCACTTTATCATAATTCTTCAGTCAGAAGTGATACACTCTATCCCCACCCTCAGTTATCAAGTAATTCCAAACACTGGATTGTTACTCTGAAAAATGCTGAAAAAATTCTCAGAATATTCTATGTAATCTTTTCAGCTTAGGTGCAAATGTTGGAAATAACAGCGCATGTGAACAAAGTTAATCATAAAAGCATTCTTTAAAATGTGAAGACTAAATATCACCCCATCGAAGGCTAGCAGGGATGGAATTCAGGTTTTACAATAATGCAGTTCAATGTCAGTATCAAAAAAAAAAAACCCAAACCAAACAAACAAAACCAAAAAAACCCCAAACCAAAAAAAACCGCCACCACCCCTAAACCCATACACTGCAAGCACATCTCATTCTGAAATCTCTTAGTCTCCTTTTGGCTATAAAAGATACCATCTTAAGAAGGACATGCACTCAAAATAATATATAAAAGCTCACAATGTCTAATGCTTCCAAAGCAAAAATAAAGTATTGCTTTACAAACCTTGCATCATAAAGCAAACATTTACCACACCAACAGAACACAAATCAAAACCCTGCACCTTTAAAAACCATTAATAAAGATCACTTGTTGAATGCAAGATGGGTTCTTACTTTACCGCTTAATGTAATAAAATATATTGTAGTCTATTAAATAGCAAGTTCAAAGCTACGATTATGAGTCATCAGGACTCAAATAATACTTGAGAAATGAGAAAGTCTGAAGAAGTTGATGAAAATACCAAGCACAACACTGTAGTGCCCAATTAGGCCACTGGAAATAGATGACCTTAAGGTCCTTTCCAAACCTAACCATTCTATGATTCTATGATTATCTAAAGGAATTGATATTCCATCTTTGAGCAGTGGTTGAGAGATGCTCTCTCCCCTGCAATGGCAAGTACAGCCCACTGAACAGAGCTGACCACAAATGGAGCATTTCTGCTCTGCCCCTCCTAGACAGTAGAGTTATACCCCAAAGCATGAGATTGGATTCACTTTATTATGGTTTTGAATACCCACAGATACAGAGATATTAATGGTCACACTGCTCAGGCCTTTATAAAAACCATGGTTTCTGGCTACAGTAAATTCTAAGTAGAATATGAGTATATGCAGCCAGCACTAAAGCACATTTTTTTTTTTTTTTTTTTAGCATGCATAGAGAAAAGAACAATTAAAGTTCTTCTCCCCTGCAGTTACACAGAGGGATTCCAACATTTGATTATTAACAGAAATTGTACCTGAAAATCCTCCCTTTACTGACAAGGTTATGACTTAATATTTGGAGAATTATATTTTCAAAGAAGCTTATATTTCTTACCTGTATGGTAAAATGTGAGGAAAAACAAAAGCACTCCCATAAACACGTTACTCAAAAAGGTGACAACTCCGCAGGTTATTCCTTCTGGAACAGGGTAGACTGTCTCCACAAAGAGCTCAAAGAATATTGGTACGCTGCTGTTGAGGAATACACCCAACAAAATGCAGGATGTGTACAGTGTAGCTGCAATGGAAACAGAACAGTTATTAATTTCATGCTGGCATTTTTTCCCCTTGTTCAGAGCTGCCAAGAATACTAATACTTGAATAACCAAAAAATGCATAAAATGATTTTTATCCTCTGTGTTTCACAAAGCATATCACATCCCACTTAGTTTTAGGCAGAATGCATGCATCGATTTGGGAGGGAGGGGAAGGAGGGGAGGTAGTACCAGAAATTCTGATTTTTTCTTTTATTATTATTTTTATTATTATTTTTTTAAACAGAACCCATGAAGATACATTAAGTGATTTGAAATTCACTTGTAAGTAAAAAACCAACAAAATTACAAATGCAAAGCATCACCTACATTTTCATTTACCTCTGATATGAACGCAAACTATTGTCTTACTTGCAATTAGGAAAGGGAGCAATTAGTGCATCAAATTGGAAATGGACATGGATTAAACTTTTGACTTAGCTCTAAAGGTCAAAACTAATTTTGCTTCCATTTTACATATAAATACTAATGAGCTACCAGATATCAAGACATTAGTATTCAGCACGGGCTGAGCTGCAACATGTTGAATCCCTTTTGGCTTCAAAAGGAAATGAAGGGCACCGAGTACCTGGCAGGAACAGGACATATTTGATAATGCAGATTATTCACCACTGTACAACAAATTGTTTTTCTTGGACAAATCAACAGAAGAATATAGACATTTCTTCAGGAGCCGCAGGTATTTTGTTGTACCATTTCTCCCACTGCCAAATACTTTACAGCTTAGTATCTTAATATAGCAGCTTTATATGCCATAGTAGTACCTATTTAGAAATGTAAATAATGTGCTATCTTGGGATGGGAGGGATCTCCTGGCCTGCAATTTCATCAACCTGAGATTCTTGATCAAGTAAAAAGTATAAAGAAACTATACAAAGGCTTGGGGGGGGGGGGGGGAAAAAAGGAAAGAAAAAAAAAAAGAGGCCTGGAATAATTTCTGAAGTTACCACCAAAATGACAAGGAAATGTAAAAAAATATTTCAGATATGAAAGTGTTACAAAGTCATAGGGAATTTATTTATAGCATCTTTTCACTGCAGTATGGTACAAAATTCTTAGGTTTTTCATAGAGATATATATGTTTATATAAAATAGAAACTCCATTTTCAGTTAAATTTATGTTCTTCTGTCTTGGGAAGGGGAGAAGTGAAACAGTTCTGCTTCATCTTCTGGTAAGCATTGCCCAAGCTTTCAACTGAAAAACTGCCGGGAAGCAGGAAATGTCCGGCTTAAAAAAATGTGAAAAAAAAAAAAATAAAAAATCCATGTTTCTTAAAATATGAAGAATCATGAAAAAGAGATAAAGGCATTAAGAAGCAGAAAGGACTGTCTATCAGATCCTCTGCTTGATGTGGCTTGCTTCCAAGGCACAAAGACATATTTCTTTCTCTACAGAGGATGTGCCTGAGCATGAAGAGAAAAAAGAAAAAAAAGAGGACAGCAGTCCCAGGCAGAAAGATGAGAGAGATGGCGCGACTTCAGGAGGGGCAGCTGGCCCCTGCGCTTTTGTAATATACCAGAATGTTCTGAATTGTTAAGACAAAAAAAAACAAACCAAAAACAAACCAAAAAAACCCCACAACAACAAAACAAAAAAAAGGAACCAAACAAAAAACTTTCCCAACTCTCAAATTCTCGTGTTATAAACTGCAGAACAAAAGTCAAAGAAAGTGACTAACTCTAACTATTCTAAACCTAGCTAGTCTATGGTTCTATGATACAAGGTATGTTCAAGAGTCACTCGAGAGGAAGGAAAAAAAAAGCCCTAACCAGTAGGTAGCTGGGGTTGTTCAGCCTGGAGAAGACTCCAGGAAGACCTTACTGTGGCCTTTCAGTTCTTAAAAGGGGGTCTATATGAAAGATGGGAAGAGACTTTTTAGCAGAGCCCGTTGTGACAGGGCGAGGGGTAATGGCTTTAACCTGAAAGAGGGGAGATTCAGGCTGGATGTGAGGAAAAAATTCTTTACTGCAACGGTGGTAAAATATTAGAACGGCTTACCCAGAAAGGCGGTAGATGTGCCATCCCTGGAGACATTCAAGGCCAGGCTGAATGTGGTTCTGGGCAACCTGATATAATTGAACATGTCCCTGCTCATTGCAGGGGGGCTGGACTAGGTAACCTTTGAAAGTCCCTTCCAAAACCGTTCTATGATAAGAATGCTCTTCCTAACAGGCTCTTTCAGCTAATGTTGAAGAATTCATTCCCTCATTAAAAGATCCAGAGATTTTTGCTGCAAGTCCTCACCAGTACTTGAAATTTCATGAACCTGCTTTTGAACTGTTTACTTCCAACACCATTGCACATTGGTCTGACTAACTGCTATCAGGTGTAGCCAGCAAATATGAAGATACTCAGCTATTTGAAAATTTTGTGTTGGCTTGAGAAATCAACAAGTAAATTAAACGATCTTTTTAGACAAATGAACTACACTACACTCAATTGGATATATCTTATCTGTAACTACTTGTAACTTCTAAAGAACTTCTTCAGAACTTTCTCCAAAGGAAAGAAGGTAGTAGCCAGCTGTAATTCTGTATCAGAAACTCGAACAGTGGAAATAGCTGTGAAGCTGCTGAAAGCCACAATATCACCATCAAAAGTGGAGCCGCATACAGAGAGTGCCAGAGGCAATACCTCTGCTGGAAGACTGAAATCTCCTCCATTAAGAACAGCTGTGAAAGGAGAATCACATGCCTCTGAATAGAGAGAAACTCTAGATGTGTAATTTCCAGAAACTTAAAATTCACATCTGATAAAGGCAAAAATGTGCATCTAAAATTGGCAGCCATTTAAAAGATCAAGATTTCAAATTTTAGTCAATTCAGTAGGTGCCAAAGTCTTCATAAAACATAAGCCTTCAAATAAATTGGTCAGTTTAAAATATGCTAGTTGAATTACATCACTGCTCATCACTTACTAAACTGTATTAAGAGGACTAGATCATAAGCAAACAAGCATAATAACTCTGTACTTTAGAAACTACAACCTTACATTTCCTCGTCACACCACCTTGTTTCAGTCATGCAAATACATCCACTGGCACACACCTAACATTTCCATACTACCATGAGCAAAGCAGCTTCAGCATTGCCTTTTGGTTCTCCCCGAAGTATTAACTGACTCAAATGTTCATGTCAAAACTGAGACTACAGGTAACACTTATAAAACAAAGTCTACATATATGCACACACATATTTGGAATTAATATGCAGAAATACCAAGGCAAAAGGACAGGCAGAATACAGTGTCTAGTAGATGTTAATTTAAGTTCAAAGATCTAGTGGAAATGACAGCTTTTACTGGTAAACCAGAAAAAGAAGTTCTGAAAGTGAAGGAGAAGTACACATTTGTAAGCCTCCCTTAATGAGGACACATTGTAGTGATGGAAAAATATTTTCAATTTCATGTTTCTGTTCTCCTGAGTGCTATACAAATAAGCTTATTCCATTAACTTGGCAATTAAGTCACAAATCTAACTGGTCAACTAGACAGAAAATCAAAGTAAAGATACTCAATTTCACAAAAAATACTTCACAGGAAAAAGTCAAATAAAAAAAGTCAAGTAAGAGTTCAAAAGTAGATTTTGCCTTTTATTTCACCCACTAAGTAGCACATCTCATGTTTCAACTTACGGGCAACAAGATACTGTAGCAGGGAGAATATGACCCATTAACAGAGACCATTTACTTTTCATTACAGCGACCTTGTATTGAATGAACACAAACAACTACTATGATTTTATATTGCAGAAGAACAGCTGCTAAAGTTACAGCAAATGTTTTTTCAATTAAGGCTATCTTGATGACAGTCATTGGAAATGAATCTAAGGATATGAAAGCACTGACAAAAAAAAAAAAAGGGGAGGGGGGAAGGAGAAAAAAAGAAAAGTACAAAAAAGAAAAAGAGATGATTTACCAAGAAGTTAACATTATGTCCTAAAGCTTAACAAGAACAAACAACTAGCTTGGATAGGCAGATACTGGGGAAGCACGCCATGCTAGTAGCATAAAAGATCACTTTTTCATAAGAAAAGGAATTAACTCTCTCTGAAAAAAGTTGTGTACCCAAGATAGTGGCAGCTGTGGACATCAATAAATAATGGAACTGGGCTGTGTTTCTTCGAACTATTTTGATTAATTTAATGTTTTAAAGATGTTTGCATGACTTAAGCAACTATTTCTCAGCTTGGCCACTGCAAAATGTTGGGGAAGGCAAAACACCCATCCAAAGCACAGCTGCTTGAGAGAATTGGCCTGGAGCTGCCACAGCAAGAGGCTCAAACTAGGCTTTGTCATGTCATGCTCATGCTTGCAGTGTGAGGCAACCCATGCTATTCCCTCAGCACTCATTCTCCTGGCCAGGATGGAAGCAAGGATTGAAATGTGCCTTGATAGTAACAGTAGAGATGTTACCAGTTAGATGAAGCAAGATACTAACTGGGGACTAATGATGATACCAGTGGCTTAGTACAAAAAGAAGAAAAAGCAGTAGAAAAGAAGGTTCCTTCCTGGCTTCTTATACTCTGCAGGTCTTCATCTACCAGTTGGTAAATACATGCCTGCATCCCAGAAAGAGACTTTTCTCTCATCCACAAGCTGTGGCAAAAGCTTCATACAAAAAAAAAAAAAAAAAAAAAAAAAAGAAGGAAAAAAACCTGAGAATTAAAACAGGGATGTGATTATGTGATTTAAATGATGGCATGCATTTGGTGTCCCCAGATAAGCTTGCAGCACAGCAGAAGGAGTCTCAACTATCTCTAACAACAACCAAACAAGTTCTCAGAACTGCCCAGGATGTTCTGCAACATATTTACCAATTTACTCTTAAATTATACCATCACTAAATGTATAACTACAGAGTGCAATCCAAATCCAAATTAACAGAAGGGCCTCCACTTATGTAAACAGTTATCAACCCACTGGCATGTACATCTTGGATAATTTTTACAAACAATATGAAATACTACAATTTCTTAAAAAAAAAAAAAAAAAAGTATTTTGCACGTAAATTTACAAAGGAAATGCAGATACTCTAGAGCAGTATCAACTGCAAGCAGGTGGTACAATATCTTCTTCCAAAGTCCTCTGCCAGAAACTCTTGAACTCTGCACATTTTGTAACAGTTCTCTTCTCACACAGACTGAGCAAGACTCACACAATTTTCATATGGATAAACAGGAAAGTAAATAAAACTGAGTATGTTCTCTTGGGTGCAGCATACAATTTAAAGCAAAACCTGCAAAGATCTAGGGCACATTATAACAGTATCCAAAATGCCAAAATGAAGGATAATGCCTCCTATGGATGCACGCTTCGTTGACATCAGTATGCCCACAAATGATCTGAACAAAACAAAGTCTGTTCCTACCAAACCCTGTAATGTCTTAAAGTGAAATTAAACTTCCCTATAATTTAATTATTGCTACCGGCCATAATAAGAATAGTCATGGAAGAAGTCCCCCTGTTTTTCCATGAAAAATGTGACTCCCTCAAGGTAAGACAGTAATTTTTACTGTAATTTGTTTATAGAAGCAAAAAAACCCGACACCAAGTGAAGAGCATTCACTTTGGAAAACTAAGAAGTGAAGAAATTACTGAGTGGGTATCAAAACATAAAAGAACAAAACAAAACAAAAAAACAAACCAGAAAAAGTAGGAGGGAGGAATAGGGCTGGAAATCATACAATATTTGAAGCTTGCTATTGATGGACTTGTGGCCAGATTTATTGTTTTTTATCTCTGAAATGCTCCTCCCAGATTTCAAGTGCTGCATGCTATTTAACGTTGGATTTTTAAACAAACCTCTTAAATTAGTTTTTCTTTAAGTTCTATCTGTGGATTTACAGAAGCTTTCAGGAAGACAAAGGTTATTATTCCCATCTTATGAGTGGGAAAAGCACAACAGGAATGGGGGTAATGATTTGCCCACAGCCAGAATCAGGCTAATGCTGAAGCTAGAAAAAGAAATGTTTTCAGGTTACTGTCTTATCCTCTGGGTCCTCCTGCCTTATACTTATCACGCACATCTTGTTTATAGTGAAGAAATAAAACTCAAAGAATAAAACAACCAGTATTAAATAATTAACATCTCTCTTTTTCAATACTGTACTTTACAGATGAGGACAGGGAGACAGATATGTTTATACTGTTCAAGCTGTTGAACCTGAAAATAAAGAGTAGGCTGCTTAACCTAAATATAGTCATCAACTCAAGACGTTGTCATTGTATTCAGAGTATCTGCCATGCAGCACTAGGAAAGATTTTGTAAAGCAAAATTCTGCTGAATGTGCTCATAAATATTAGAATATTCGTGATATGCTATGCTGAAAACATTCAATCTGAGCTGCGAGCAGCTAGCGCTGCATATCAATTTTTGGAAAACGCTAGTATTTGTATCCAGAGATACTACGAGCAATATCAAGTGGCAAGAATCTGAAACTGGCATTACAATGCCTTACACAATTATGCTGGGTCAAAGTATCCCATTGTACATAAATTCACATAATGAGGTTCAGTACAAAGCAAGCTAACAATGAACTTGGCACAGGAGAAACAGATCAGCAGCTGCATTGGGATTTCAATGGAGAAAACTATTTTAATGCTCAAAGTGTACATAAAATTGTCTTTGAAACTTGCTGAAAAATGCAAATAATATACATTAAAATCGAAATTTCTTAAAAGAAAATTCAAGCTTGCTTAAAATACAAACGAATTCCAGAATCAAGGGGGTTTAACAGCTGTGATTAGCTGATGAGAGGTAGACAGTTGATATGGTAGCCATGATGGCGCTATATCATTATTGCCTCTCCTTTTTACTCCCACACTGGCAGTTCTAGTTCATACACATGACTCCAAATACACTTTTTAAAAAAGTCTTTTGGAGACACATTAAGAAGTCAGCAAATGACAGAAAACTTGTCTTGCTCTGTGGCAGGAGAAAAATGGAGCATATTATGGTAATGCAGAGTAGTGCAGGCATTACATTACACAATACAAACAATGCTGAACTATCACTGAAAGAAAACACAAAGCAGTCATTGATTTTTAATATCTGCATTAAAGGTCTCCATTCTAAGTAATTACATTTTGAAGGAAATATCTTTAAATGATGCTGTGCCTACTTACAAGGAATTAGGAGAATATCATACAAACAAGTGCAGGAAAAAAACATTTTGCTGTGACTATTTTTGTCAAATACAGTTCTTCCACCAATATTTAAACCAGACATTACTACAACTGCTACAATGAATACTGATTAAAAGACGGGAGTTGGTTGGTTTGTATTTTAAAAACAAATCTTTACAGAGATTTTCTCCCCTTCCCTTTAGAGTAAATAACTGGCCAAACTTCCTCCTCTTTTTAGCATTTCAAAAGCCTGCTTCTGTGCAAACGTACCCACCTGAGCGCTTACTCTGGAGACCAGGTGAGAGACAGGACAAAGGGTTTTCAGAAGAGGGGAATGAGCATGTATGCCACACAGTATCCACAAACTAAAGGAAAACATTCGTTTTGGACCTGGGGAAACCACTGACAAAGTCTGCCTACGGTGGATCAAGCAGCTGTCAACGGCCTGCATTTGACCTCCCATATTTATATTCTGATATAATCTGCATCTCAAACTTTTAATTAAAAGAAGAAGAAAAAAAAGAAGTTAAATCAAATCAATCCAAATGTACCATTTCTCCCAATTACTGTGAGATGCAGAGGTCATCATCATATTGCATCATTACATTGAGGAATAATCTAGCATGAAGTCCTATAAATTAGCTTAAATAGCTTGTGTGCTTTCATCCGTAACAGCATATTTCATAAAAATACACCACTGCTTTTCTATGCACAAGGATATAAATTGAAAAAGCACACTACATCTATTTTATATGAACTTTAACAAGAAAAAGCTGATATGAACGCCTGCCCACCTTTCTATGAAATTTAAATGTTATGCCAAAAAAGAAAAAAAGAGATCAGATTTGGTGGCTGCACATTAGGCCCTGATGTTCTAGATTGCATTTTTTTGAGGAATGCACCATATTGCTGGCACTTCTATGCAAAACAAGCTTGAGTTTTACAGGAAAAGGTTCATCACTTACAATGACACATAAGAACAGTACAAACAGAAAACTATAAAATATAATTTACAACTCAATCTAAGGAACCATCTATTTTAAAAGAATTATAACTGCATGAAAAGAACAACCCAATCCCTAGAATTTTATCAAGAGATGCTAGCTTAGGGTACTTCACATCAAACCCCAAATACCTTACATACTCTCATGTCCTGACAATGGATCACCTTTCCAAAAACCCCACCATAATGCACCTACATGGTATAAACATAGAAGAATTCTTCTAGAACCCACATTGCTGAGTTCTTTACAAAAAAATAAAATCAGAGGCAGAGTTCCATCAGTTTTGTTTTGGATCAGTGGTGAGTACACATGTAATGACTTTCACCTCTTGAAACTTTTCCGCTTCATTCTTATGCATAGACTTGAAGGGACATTTATGTGTTTGGCTTGTTGCATCAATTCAGAGGATAGAGTTACTGTAAAAATTCACATTACTGCAGGCTCGTAGTGATGAAGCAGGCAAGCACAAGAAATAAACTTTTATTGTGTTTATTTTAGATTTGATGGAAAAGGGTAGTCATTTGGTATGACAACAGCCACAATGAAATTTGATTTGTTTATCGATTTAATTACATTTTTGGTTTTGTGTTGTTTGGTTTGGTTTTTTTTAAGTTGAAATTTCAAGATAAATCGCAAATTTGACCTATTCTTCCAGATGGTGTTTCTCCTGACTTGATCATGTATTTTAATTTGCTGTACCCACTTTAGTTTTGAGTTCTGACATATGTGATGCACCAAGGACAGTTACTGAAACACAAAGTTAATTTGAGAAACACAGTATTTTATATACTATCTCCACACCAAACTCTTCATTAAAAATGGGGAAAAAATTAATTTCTCCTAATGCATAAACTTGCTATAACAAAAATGGCACTTTCTTTAAAATGGATTTACAGAATTCTTGAATAAATAATTTTTTAAAATCTCTACGGCTTAGTTTTACTGTAATGCATTACTGTGTTCAAGGTCTTGGAACCACAGGGGATGAGTCCTTTGGTGCAGGTGAAGGACAGATTTTTAAGAACTAAGCAGTGCTAATTTTCAACTAAGGGTACAGCTCGCTGGCAGATCATGCAGACCTTTGAGCTTTTTCCCCACTCCTGCCAACAGCTTTTTTCCCTATCTTTTTGAGGCATGAGCTGAGTTAATTTGGGGCTGGAAGAGTTCCCTGAACCTTCATGCAGGTGCAAAAAGGAGGACAGCACAACTCAGGGATAGATTTAGATAGTTGAAAATACTATGGGTCACCTTGGTTTGGACTGCATCACATGTTTCCAACAATTAATGTAAGTTTCAAAACCTTAAATTAACAAACATGTCACTGTTTCTTACACACAGCATTACTTGCATTCATCTGATTTTTCTTGGTTGATTTCTCGCCTCTTATTCCAAAGCAGTCAAATCAGAAAAACACTCAGTCCCAAAAATCAATTTAAAATGTAAATTCTGGGATTTTATTATTGGTTTTGTTATTTTTTAATTTTTTTTTTTAAGTTATTCAAAGCTGGTTAAGATCCTTCAGCTTCAACAGTCTTGGTAGAACTACTGTATAACTAAAGATACCAAACCAAGTTATAATAAAGTTGATGCAAGACCGCAAATATTTGCCTGATATACTAATTATCAGTAACAGGAATTAAAATAATTGTCAATACCTGTGGTTAAAGGCAGATGAGTGACACTAGTTAGACAGGTGAGAGTGAACCAGGTTGATGCTAAAGTCGCTCCAGATAAAAGCAGCAGCAGTATAAACTTCAGCATGCCCCTGATAAAATCTGCAAATCTAAAATAAAAGCACAAATCAGACCAGGACAAATGCTGATTTCCATAATATTTAAATGTGATGCTTGACAACTAATCCACTGTATTCTCATTAAACATTTTGGACATTATAAAAACAATTTAAGAATAACTTCTTATTTTCAGAAATAGAAAAAAGGCATTTTTATAGAATGGTAGTATTTCTAGCTGTCAAGCTGAAGAGCCTTGGAATTTTTAGCTGTCACAAAATAACAACCAAACCAGGACAATTCTCAAGGCATCAACTGAAAACACCGGGTGTACAGGAAGGATTTTTTTTTCTTCTGCATTTGTTGGACACAACATCACACCACTACTTACATTGCTGTTTTGTCAGCATTTGCCAGTCTCCCTTGGCAGACACACTGCTCAATTAGCATAGGAGGAGGCTGCTGTATTTCATTCAAGACATAGTTAAGTATCAAGATTCATTCCTGTGGGAAATGACAAAACTCCAAATACCAGAACCCCTAGAATGAAGATGACAAGGAACAGCTTCTGAACCCATGGATGCATTGGCAATGAAGCTCCTGGTGGCTTAGCCAAAACAGGAACTCCGTGCAGCAGTCACCCGGCCGGTGGCTGGTTTGGGTTGGAATCTTCCAGAAACCTAGAGTTTGGCGCCACTCCACTTCTACACATTCCCCACTGACAGTCTGGGGGAGCACAGCCCCACAAGTCCTTGGGCAACCTGGCTGTTATACAGAGGGAAATACAACCTTTGTACCACCTGATGGGACAATCGGGTTTTTTTCTTCTTTCCTTTTTCTTTCAAGGAGACAGAATACATTTGAGCAGCTCGCCTATGACGTAATTATCAGTGCAACTGCTCTTTTCAAAAGGAATTTCCACACAGCTACTAAAAAAGATGTATTTTAGAAAAGGTAATGTCATTTATCCACTAGTAATTTTCTATAATCTCCTGTCAGATGTAATTTTGGGCTGGACAGGTAAGGAATGCGAGTATCTTCTGCCTTCATAGTCTTCTACCTTGGTTAGGTTAATGGCAGCATAATCTACCTAGGTTGGTCCATGACGAAACATCTGTCAGCTAGCTGCCTTCTTTGCCCTGACAAAGATCACTTTACAGGGAGATACCTCATGGCTTACTTGATAAAAGAGATAATGCTGCTGACATTTTGAGAACTAGGAATTTTAGTGCCACATATACCATAAGAGATGTACAAGTACTGCAGTCAAAAAATAAAATCAAAAAAACCTTCTTCTTTCCTCTTATTTTGGTTGTCCTGATGCTTTAACTCCACACTGAATTTAGCAGCAAGTAATTCAATGAGCAGTAACAGAAGATCAATGCTGCACATCATCTTAAAAGTTTATGACTGCAGCGTTCAAGTAGCTTATGCATTAATCTCCAATAGTCAGAGGTCAGCTGCTACTGTTGTTTTTTTCTAACAATCCAAATCCAGCAATCAGGATCACCTCTTCTCAGTGGTTTTTCAATTTCTTTAATTATTCTTTAGGATCACTGGGGTCAGAATAAGCTATTTTAAAGAGTCTCAGAAGCATTTCAAAGTGCAAACTTTTGGCTTCCTCCACGGAGACTCCCGACTTTGCCTGCCTGCAGACAACATCACTATTTCCTCTCCTTACAAAGAAGAGCAGTTACGTATACCTCATCTGGTTTAGTGTGAGGTGTCCCTGGCCATTGCAGGGAGGTTGGAACTTGCTGATCTTAAAGTCCTTTCCAACCCTAACTATTTTACGATTCTATCCAATGAAACACCGTATGAGAAATATCAGCCTCCAAGGAAGGATGTTCACATACAACAGGTCTGAAAGGGATCTCTAGGAGGTCTCCTGTCTTCATCCTACCACTAGGGATATGTGGGGATGGGACAATGATATGCAACTAAACCATTCAAGATAGTTAAATGAAGCAAGTAGTACAGAGCAAGTACTCTACTGAGTAGCTGCAACTCTTTTTGACACAAAGATCCTGGCTTGGGTATCACAGTGGTAGCAGTACGCATCAAGGAACTCACAGATATCACAGGATTCCAGAAGGGTCAAATAGAAACTTAACGGTTTATGCAGCTATCGAATTCAGCCAGTAACTGGAATTATAGGAAAAAAACTGACATAGCAAACTAACCTGAACTTGGTAATTGAGCGACTTCTGCTTCTTGTCTGGTCACAGGACCATAAAGATGACTGTAAATCTAGTAACTCTTCGGAATACTTTGTTTCAATCAAAAAATGAGAGAAATTATTTTTATCCTCTGTCCCCGTGTCTTCTTTCAAACCCCTCTGTCCTGTTTAAATCTTTCTTTATCATCTAGCATGCAAGAGGACATCTGCAGCTGCTAAAAATGCAGGCACACCAGGAGAGAAGGTGTACACTTACCCCCAACACAGATCTCTGAAACTACTGCTGGTAACAGTCTCCTGCAAACCAGCAAATCCAGCCCTAGGCTGGATAGTAGCGTTAAAATCACAAACCTGTGTTGCTGACAACACTCCCTCTTGCTAAGTGAATTAACACAATTCAGCATTTTGACTACACTGCAAATTAAAACCAGGAAATAAAACTGAGCCATGGAGGACAAAAGCTCAGAAATACCTATGAACATTAGAAAATGTGAACAGAAAAAAAAAAAAAACAACTGAGAAAAAGGAATAGATATAGGTTTCAATGCAAGGACATGAATGCCGCTCTTTGACACTGCTTTTCTTCAAACCAGGATCATTTGAAAACTGCCAGCAAAGGGTACATTTGAAAGCTGCCGAAAATAGCCCAGTCTTTTCAATTATAAAAATGCATCACACAAATTAACTAAACATATCTAAGTTCTCAACCACTGGGACAGCAGTGGGTGGAGAGCAGGAGGATTTATGTACTGTGCTGAGGAAAACTTGCACCATTTTGAAAATGAGATAGATAAACAAATTTCAAACTGGGCATTGCATCAAATATAGATGATTTAACACCCACGGTGATGTGCAGAGCCCAGTGCTCCAGGGCAAGGCTCAGGCTGTTACAGCTCTAAATGGTAGAATCTGCATTGACAAAAATGGAAGGAGCAAATTTCTGAGCTGCACCATTTTTGCTTTAGATAAATTAGCAGGAAAAAAAGTAAAAGAGATAAAAAAACCCCAACTCAAAAGCAACAGCTTCTTGAGAGGTGGTTAAAGGAGAGAGCTGCTTGCTTGGCAAATCATAGTTCCAACACTGAAATACATCAACTTGTCAGCCTTGACAAGAATCATTACTTAATTTTCCTAATTACAACTTTCAGCAGATTACAGTCAGACTCGTCATTGATTCAATCCTACACAGATAAATGCTGAATAAGCCTAGGAAGGAGAGTCATCCATCACAAATGACAAATCACCTCCTCCCTCCCTTTCTGTACTCAAACCTTCCCGTTTGAACTGTGTATCACCCAAGTTAGAAAGACATATTTGGAGACAGCCTATTGGTGTTTTTTTAATTTACTTAAAAGTAAAGCTCTGAATGCTACAAAATACTGATATTCAGAAAGGTTTTATGTCAGTTTTGAAGCAGTTAAAAAAGACTGTCAGCATTTCCTGAAACTTAACCCAGACAATATATTAAATAAATTAATCTACCATGAAGACTGGGATTCGCATGTTGGCATTGAGTCAGCAGATTCTCTCCTAACAAAGTTAAGTGAGTGGCTAAGGGTGCCCCTCTACTATTAAAATGTTGCAAATATACCAGAGATTAACTCATGATGTAAGAGATTAAACTGGCCAGATACTTGCTTCAACATGTAACCTGCTACAGCATCTGTGCTATTTACAGCAGTTGGCTTTAAATATCAAATTCTCTTAGAGACAAAACCTCACATCTGAGCATAGCTACTCAAAAGCAGCTCATATAGAAGAAATCACAGTATGAACATTGTTTCAACAGCTTAAGTCCTTTGGCCTGCATCTGGAGCAGACGGGAAGAAAGTGCTTGTTTCTTTCCCCTACGTCAGGAGTTTTTTCCTCTCCCTCCATCATAGTTGCTAGGCAGCCTGCAAAATGTCAGGATGAGAAATCTCACATTTCTTTCTGTATTATGTACTCTGATGATGAACAGCAAGTGGGGAAAAAAAAAACCAAAAAACCAAACAAACAAGAGCGTGCTTCAATTTCTGTCCTAAAAGATGCCTCTCTGGGTCCACAGACTCACAAAGACTGCAATGATGACCAGCTCAGTGTTAAACTTACTGCAGATCTGGAGTCTTAAAGAGTGGACAGAGAGAAGCTAGAATAATGCTTAGCTATTCTGATGCAAGGGGAACATGCAAATTGGTATTAATCTGCTTTATAAACTCACTGCACAAGTACCTCCTGAAAGAATTTTTAGGCCATATAAGAATCCAGCAACTGGCTAAAACAGGCCCAGACTAATTTCTCTGTGGAGAAATGTACTGTTATTTTGGGTAGGTTGCTGGTGCTACATTCCAAATACCTCTTCAAAAATCAATATGCCCAAAAGTGTTGATGGAAGGATGTTGATGCTCATTTCTCTAATGGTTTCCAAATGTACTACAATGGGTTCTCCCTCATACCAGGCAGCTGAATTCACAAGAACTGTTTTTAAAAGGAGCACAGAGGAAGCACTTATCTGGAGTAACAGTAAGACTTTTTTGAGGTATACGCATGTGGACTTCTCAACCCCTAGCAACCACTAACATGGAACATACAAATTATTGCTGTACAAGAAACACATCATAACCCCAGAATGCATTTAGCATTTCAAGCCCCTGGAAGATGAGAGAGAACAAGTTATGTTATTAAGAGGATAAGTTAAATGACAATCACAACTGAAGAAATGCAGAGGGACCTGTAATTATTCCTACCTTGCCATTGCTATGCCAACAACACAGCCTCCAACTATAGACCAAAATCCAATCCAGCCTGCATCTACCTGACAGGAAAAAAAACCAAAACAAGCAAATCAAAACAAACAGGGAAATGTGTTAAAGCTAAGAAAATAAAATGATAAAACGTTACTTTCAAAACAAGTGGTGTGAGGAGCCGCAAATTGCTAACATTGCCCAACCACAATCTGACTTTTTCAAGCATATTCAAAAGGAAATAAATTCACTTAAAAAAAGTATGACTAAGTAGCCTATGCTTGAAATGTGACCTCTCTTCACAGACTCTGAGTAATGATTTCTGGATTTTTATAATACTTCATCAAAAGCTTAGAAATTCTCTTCTCCCCACTTCATCTTTTCTACCTGGTAAACATTATTTTCTTTTACTAAAGGTGCAGCAGCCAACAATACTCCTGTTTGTTTACCTGACTCTTCCTTCTTGTCCAAAGGTTTGTACGGTTCTGAAAATACCCACCGCTAGTGGAGAGTCAGCAGGAAGAATTGTGACACTTTGGGATGCCAAAGCTATAGTTTATTTTGTTTAAGACTGCAGGAGAAAAGTGGTCCAAACAGAAGAACCTGATAAAATTGTATGCTAGTGCAAAATAACAATATGCCACTTACAAAACTGCTGCTGAATATCAGTTAGAAGATACTTACTTGGCTTACGTGAACTGGTGTTAATATTAAATCCAGAACACCAGACCAGCCAGAGAAAACACCCAGTGGTATAGCATAGGCTAAAGCAACCATCAAGAATCGGAAATTGCTGTGAAGACAAAACATATGCAATTAGCTGCAGCTTATATTAGAAATTTCACCAAGATCAGCTGCTAAAGTAAATGACACCCTGGAATCTATATTCTGTCCATCACAAAAAATAGCAGAGGTCTGAAGAAGTGAGCCACGAAAATCAAGACAGGTACTGGCCATGTCACAGAAATTCCAATGGCTGAGATGTTACTGCCTTAACACTGTGACAATAAAAAAGGTCAGTCTCTTCATACAGTTCAAAGATTTTTATAACATGCTGAGCTCATGTGTTTCTCATTTCCACATGCAATTCCTCCAAGCATCACCATGGGCAACCTACTTAGCCTAAGTGTATGTTAGGAATAGTAAGTACTAATCTAAATGACAAAAAACATACTTCAAGAATAAAATCAGAGATTCATGATTTTTGAGCTGTGCTTTTTCTTTTTAATCTGCTTTAATTCTCTTTATTTTGGTGAAAGGCAGGGAAAGCTCTGGAAACCAAGATGGGTACAGTTGCAAGAGTGGAAAAATTTGACAGTTTGAACTGTCAAAAACCAGAGACAAGTATAATACTCTGCTCTAAACAGTCAGCTTGTTTGCTTTTTCCTCCCAACTCAAATTATTCGGCCTTTAGTATTCAGTGGAAGATGAAGCAGTCAAAGCTCTGTCATCATTTACTTGGCACTGGTGAGGCCACACCTCAAGTACTGCATTCAGTTCTGGGCCTCTTACTATAAGAGACATTGAGGTGATGGAGCGGGCCAAGAAAAGGGCAACAAAGCTGGTGAAGGGTCTGGAGAGTAAGTCTTACGAGGAACAGCTGAGGGAACTGGGGTTGTTTAGTCTGGAGAAGAGAAGGCGGGGGGGGGGGGGGGGGCAACAGGATGATGACCTTATCACTTTCTACAGCTACCTGAAAGGAGGATGTAATGAGATGGGCATCAGTCTCTTCTCCCAACTAATGAGTGACAGGACAAGAGGTAATGGCCTCAAGCTGTGCCTGGTGAGGTTTAGATTGGATACTGGAAAAAACTTCTTCACAGAGAGGGTGCTCAGGCATTGGAACAGGCTGCTCAGGGAAGTGGTGGAGCCACCATCCCCGGAAGTGTTCAAAAACCATACAGATGAGGCCCTCAGTGATATGATTTAGTGGTGGACTTGGCAGTCCTGGGGTAATGGCTGGACTTGATGATCTTAAAGGTCATTTCCAACCTAGTGGATTCTATGATCATCTTCATCGTACACATTGTAAACAGGAGTTGGCAGACAAATACCACCATCAATTTCTCCCACCCACCATAACCAAAATCAAATGTGAAATCTTTGCTAAGAGACATCCAACTTTTCCTCAAAAAAACCTTTTGATTTGGGAATAAAAACAGGAAGCATACTTTGAACTCCGCAACAGTGATATTTTAAAGTGAAGAGATTTTATGGTGATTCCAAGGTTATCCCATGGATATAAAATGTGCTTCCCCCATTTCACAAACAATTTACATAAAATTGATCTTGATCAGCACCAGGTCCTTGGCATTCATCAGCAATTTGATAGCACACAGTTATGAAAGCCAAGAGGGAGAGAAAGAGCTTTAAAGATTCTCCAAAACATTCAGAAGCTTGCAGCCTATATGGTTTTACTCCCCTAAAAGATCCATGCACAGCACACTAGCCAGCATTTTTTTTTCACTGTTTTCACACATCCTCTTTTTGAACAACACATTTCTATCACATGAACATATCCTCCTCTTCCAATATAATTTGTGTCAGATTTATTTTTTAATGCAAGGAAAAGCAGCTTCCAAGCTTTCAGCTCTTCTACACATTGCTTGCACTTCTCTGAATGCTAAAGCGTTTACTGTCTTCCTGACAATGTTTTTTCTCTCTCTTAGGAATGCCATACTCTTATCCTAGTCTACCTTGTATCATTTGTCATGTCTTAAAGCAGGTTTCAAATGCTATTTAATACTATCGATGTAAAAGCTAATTCAACATCTGTAGAATAAAATAAAAGGAAAGTGCTCATTTAGCATGGACATTATATAGCCATGTCATAGATTACAAAGAAGTAAAAAGTCTGAATTAACTCTTCCAAAATACTTGCTCAGTATTCAAAATCTCTGGCTACCTGAATCTCATCTTCATTAAAAAGCTACTTTTGAGGGGGTGGGTACTTTGTAAGTTACTTGACTGAGATCTCCAGTGGCATATCTGTCTTTTGTAACTCTAGCAACAAGACAGACTTGCATGAGGGATAGCTATTCTGTGCCATGTCTAACCCCAAGTACCAATACTAGAAAACCAGCTCTGCATCATGACATCCTCCAGTGACAGAGGCTGCACCCTGCCTTGTTTCCAGAATAAGGAAGGTGATCAGGAGAAAGTGGGCATGGTAGTAACAAAGTGACACCAATCACTAGATGTCATTCCAGCTAAGTGCTGGCTACAGTTAAGCGCTAAAGCTATTTGAAACATGCATCTTAAGTAGCAGTTCTGCTTTTCATGGCGCCAGTTACTTGTTATTTGTTTTGCAATTTTGCAATTGTTCCCCTGAAAACAGAAAAATTTGCTGTCTGTCACACCATCAGTTGGTGAAACCACACTGTTTTCCATCATATCACCCCTTATGACAGGATACAACCATTAGCCTCTCTCTGTTAAACCATTCTGCTGGAAATACGAATTGGCTTTTTCTTCTGGTGTTTTTTTCAGAAATCTGCTTCATGCCACTAGAATCCTTGCAACAGGCTGGTCCAGGAGGGAGCCCCATCAAAGTCAGTCACCACTTTCGGAATAACTTCGACAGTGCCTATTAACACCATGCACACTCTGAACAGCTTCCATCACTGTATGGTGATGTCATATGAAAGTTTCATAAAAGAAATAATGATGCACAAGAACTCTGTTATGAAATTTCAAAATTTCCCACACAGTCTCTTTAAAATATAAAAGGCACATAACTGGCCAAAAACACCTGATTGCTTCAAAGCAAAAATCACTACATGTTTACTTGATGCAGATTTTAAGACTTGTCAGCTATTTTTTACTTATATTAAGTTTTCTCCATGGAAATTTGTGTCATATTCTGAAATAAGGAGAAAAAAGAAAAAAAAAGTCTTCTTTGTTTCACCCAAGAAACTAAGAAAGGGCACTGTACTTTTTATAACAGAAATTCAAGCTACGCTTGTCGCAGTGTGTGACAGACTGCTAAAAAAGTCAGACCTAGCTTCCAAACCATGACTAACCTGTCAACTCCCACTGCAGGCTGAGAGAGTTGGTATCAGGAGATAACCAGAGATCAGCTAATCATTCTAATCTGTCAGAAGCAGGAATCCTCCAAATCAGGAAGCACCACCAAGTTCATAAGCAAGTCCCTCAAAAATGGCCTATAGAGGATAGTTGACCCTAAGAAGATATGTATAAATACAACTCTGCAAAAAGCAGCTCATGAAGATGACTGCTCAAAGACCTGAAGGCATGAAGGAGTTTGGGAGTTGCAAGGATGTGATGGATCCCTTCAGCACTCAAAGAAAAAGGTCAGTGACTTCAATGGTAAAGTTATGCTACACAGCTTTATTTTGAAGTAATAAAACTGCAGCCAGGGGGCGAAGAGAAGAGTAAAATTATGAACACCTCAATTCTCATGAGTAGTTTTTGGTGCATAGTTGGGTCAGCCCACTAGCTCACATACATTCTTAATGCCTTACACTGTTTTATACCAGAAGGTAAATTTTCAATAAGGGGAAATCATCATTTCCTGATACTCATCAGCTGATTAGCTTCAGTTTACACCATTAAGTCAAAAGACAGGCTCTCTGTGCCAAGAATTATGAAGCCTAGATTAGGCAGGCAACAGAGCTTAAAATCTTAACCAATCAGATGATGGATTTCTCTTGAAGCACAGCAGATACCATTTTCTTTTGTAAAACCCCCCTTGCTTGATGGATTGCTCCTAAAAGGTTCCCCAAGATAAGTGGGTTTAATGATGAACTGTTTATTGTTTCATGTACAGAGGAATGAAGAAGTGTCTTTGACAAGAGGCAGCATGGAAGAATGCATAAAGACAGAAGGAAGGGCAATATAATGATTTACCTTACCATACTTTAAAAGCCCTCTTGGTTCTTGGAGACACTATAAACTATGCTCATTATTTAAGCATCTAGTTTGTTTTCTTAAGGTTCATCGATTGTGAATAGTAAGTCAGCCTTGCTGTTTACCTCCTGATCTTAACAGTATCTCAGGTCCACTGTTTACAATGCTTTGAACACTGAATCTAATGGTTATAAAGCTCCCAAATGGAGTACTGTCAACAGAATTTTTATATTTCAACTTCAGAGACAGTTGCTGTTTGGATTTCTGTTCAACAGCAACACTTTTACAATACAACCCTCAGGCATGGTCTCACCACACACCAGCTTGGGTGCATAAGAGCATTACTGTGTGTACTAAGTGTCCTTATGGGAATTGCAATTTCTTAATATCCTGAGTAGGTCACTTTGCTGACTAACCAGCTAGCCGTACTCACACCTCCTCCCAGCTGCCAGCCTGTTCAAGGATGAACAGACAGGATTAAGCATCTTGTCAACTATTTACTCCTCCAAACTGAAATAAAAGCCTCCAATAAAAACCAAAAGACAAAAAGAACTACAAGAAGGAATAAGATGGTTTTGTTAGCTCTAAATACAGTTTTAGAAAGTACAACTACGATAGGTCCATAATAGCTAAATGCCTAAAGCTCCACATTTATTAAGTTTGAAGCAGCCCTTTGTACGTAGACTCAGCTCCTAGCACTAAATCACCCAAGAAACAATCATAGCAAGTGTTTGAAGCTCCCCAGTGAAGTCAGCCATATTTTGCACCATGGGAGTGGTTCTTCTTTACCCCAGGAAATTCATCTGCACTGTATCATATACATGGCACAGGCCTTCGCAATTATTTAGCATTAATATTACAGTTGCTTTACTTGTTCATCTGAGATCAGATTCCCACTACACAAGACATTATACTCACACTGAGGTGGAGTGGGACTGTGTCTTACCAAGAGCCCTAGTAGGAGAAGTTGCAAACCTGGAGATGTCACTTTCTTTACAAGCTTTATTAAAAACAAACAAACAAACAAAATTTCAAGGAAACCAACTCACCTTGAAACCTGTTCAGAAACACATCTAGATAGACTTCTCCTATTCCCACTTCATATTCTAACATATTAGTAATGAGATTTAAAAGATCATATAATGGTTTCAGATAGTTCATTCATTCCTCCCACAGCTGAATGACAGCAGCTGAATACTCCTCTGAATGACAAGCAAACCCTAAAATCATTCCAACATAATAAGCACAGAAGAAAGTAGCTTATCAATTAGTTACGCCCAGTGTTGTTAATTGTTACCTCACCCTAGCAGTATGCACACTGTTAATCTTGTATAACTAGATAACAGCAGAAGCATTGCATGAGAAAAGCTGTGCTAACAGGATGACTAAAGCAGTGCTGGTGCTGAAGAACTCTGGCATGAAGGCTTGAGATACAGCCAATGATTTAAAATTTAATGTCTGCTTTTTAGCAGTTATTAACCTTTTATGTCTTAGCATTAATATTTAATTTTATTTTGTTTAAAAGCACTATAAACCAACTTGTTTGCTCAATGATTAAAGCACACTTGTTTTTATTTATTTAGGTGCTGATCTGCTTTGAAGTGGAAACCAAATGAGGACCTACCTTAAGAGTCTGCAGAAACTTCTTCTGTAGCTGAGCCGTTGACTTGCTGCAGCTACACTGGGAGGGAATGGAGGGCGCGAAGGGAAGTAAGCCAATGCAGCGGAAAATATCAGGGAAACCATTCCAAATTCTAAACAAGATGGCGAAGAAAAACAAAACCAAGAACAGATGTTAGCATCTAAGGACCTGTTTTTGTACAGTATTGTTATCAGCCAGCCTCTGATACATAAATCCCACCACAAGTGCTTTACTGCTCCTGACAACAGAACTCCAAAACTTGAAGGAGAATTTCTTTTTTCCTCCCCAAGCAAGATTTCAAATTGAGATGGGAAATCAATGAGATGGAGAAAAATTGGCAGTCCATTCAAGTGACAGGAGCTGCAGAGAACCGGTCTCACACATGGGGAATTCAGTGAAGCAAAAAGAAAGCTTTTGCTTTCTCTCTTTAGAGAGAACTGCATCATGAAGATTTGGCCACGTTTCCACACAATGGAAGTGCAGGTAGCAGCGTGCTAGACACTTTAAACAGATGGGAATGAGGAAGCCCCAGGGTGTGGAATGATAATTACTTTGTGCACAGGATGATGACGACAAATGAAAGGTCAAGCAAGGCAGCATCTTGGACACAAACAGTATTATATGGCAAAAAAATTATTAAGGGAAAAGCGTAGGAGCAGCCGTGGCTCAAGAATAGACAGAGCATGGGTAATAGGGAGTAAAATGAAAGAATACAGCTGTTTGCAGATGATTCTCTTGTTCAGCAGCAGGTATTCTAGATCTCTGAAAAATTTCATAGCAGAAGTTTGGACCTGAACTTGTGAAGTGCTGAGCACTTCACAGAAAATACTCAGCAAGCCCTGTCATCAGTCATCTTTTGGAAAAACAACTCTACCTACAGTCAGTCTAATTAATTTGTTTTACAGGCCTTTTTACAATATGTAGCATGTTCTCCACAGTCCTCGTTCCCATTATTTCTGCTATCCCCTTTGAAAACAAGATTCTTTGCTGCTGGAGAGAAAAATGTATAGCTCAAGTGTGTTATCTTAAAAGAACCTGTGATCTTATAACAAAGATGTGTTCACTGACACCACAAATAAATTCCATCAGAGTTGGATACTCAACTGCAATTTTCTTTTTTCTTCTCTTTTTTAATAAATCAATATGAACATGGCATGTTGCCAGCTCTTCTGCTAAAACAGAAGAAAATAAATTCAGGAAACTTAAAGGTAAACAACACTTGGAGTCTAAATGCATCAGCTGGAGATGGGGAAGGAAAATGAACGCTTCTATTTGGTACATGGAAAAAAAGTCTACACTAAATTTCTTTTGAAGCCATACCGGGAATGTGACAATGCTATTCTTCACAATCACATACTAAAGGATTCATTTTGAATTACACAGCATCTCTTTTTCTGCTATGGTCTAATTGCATGTTCTGAGGGTCAAAGGCACCTTAACTAGACCTTCTCACTATGTCCTCTGTTCTCCAGAAAATAAATCAATTTCTGTCTTTGTGTACATTGTTTTTGAGACCATGAGCAGTGAATAAAGAACTGGCATTAAGTGATTATCCCAGTTACAAAAAAGAGGTGAGATGCTTTGTCACTACAGGATGATATTAGACAGGAAAGCAAGGCTTGCTAAAAGCTGTTTATCTCCTCCTTCATCTAGGTCTACACATAGTTATACATATGTATACATGCATGCACACACTTTAGTCACCTACTAAAGGAAGATTATAGACTGCAGACCATCAGGCTATAATAGATAGACCTTGATAGCCATCAAGGATGTGACCACAAAAACCCATAAACTTTGTTCGATGTGCTTATTATTTAACTTCATTATACTGCAATGTTATAAGGGGAAAGGCTAGCTTTTTTTCCTAAAGAATGCAAACCACATTGATAATTTTTTAAAATCACAGTAATATTTTACATAACAGGTATCCATCTGGGGCCTATTCTACGTGTTACTTCAAGATTCCTGCCAAATTGCTGCAGTAGGAGCAGTAGAGTAACACTTAATTTTATTTTTTTTTTTATTATTATTAAATTCAGCATGCAGTCCTTGTAGTACCTTCTTGCAACTCTTTTAATGTTTCCCAGTGTTGTACTTCCCAGGCTAACAAATTTGCCTCACAAGCACTGCCCTCATGCACAAGAGAAGCACAGAATTCACTTTGGAAACTAAAGCAGCTCCCTCTATTGAAGAATAAAAGTCTCTAGTGACATCTTAGCTTTGGTTAACACACTTGCATTCCTATCAAAAGTCCAGGTACCTCCAAACGCATATCATTTCTTACACGTTGTATTTCTCCCTCATTAGGAAACTCACACCTTTATCTCCATCATCATTTACCAGACTAGATAAAGAAAAATACAGTCCCAAGACAAGTTTTAAACTGAAAGTAGGGAGCAGAAATAAGCAAAAGAGAAAAGGTAAGAAACAGGTCAATAATGAGTCCAAGGGAGCTGGAGTCACAAAAAAAGGAGCTCTTTGACAGGAGCTATCGGGTTCTGAACAGTGCAATGGATGCAGCAAAGCACTTAGAATTGGGCAAATCAGCCTAAGTTAGTGTGCAGAAACACAGCTGTGTATAGTTCTTGTTAAGAAGCAAATCTGAAATGCTTCAGAAAAGGTAGGTATTGCACTACAGTGACCCATGACTGTCAAAGTGGAGAGACACCTGCATCTTAGCCTAGGAAGCAGTCACCCTGAAGCCACAAACAGAAGAAAACACTAATTTTACAGAGACATATGCCTCCTTCATACAAGGTCTTTTTCCTTCACACAGTCTACTTGTAACAAAAAACCCCTACACAAACCAAGAAACCCTCCTCCCCATCTTGTCCTGAAATGTATAGAGGGAACAAGGGCACTCGAGAACACACACATGAATTTTTTTTTAACAAATAATATTTTACACTGATATTTAGGGAAGCACATGGCTAAAAGCTCTGGCTGCAGATGAGAATAATTCAAGCTTCCTTATGCGATCCAGGTAACACAATTCAATTCTGATTTTCTCCATCGGTACTATTTCAGCTGGGAACCAGAATGCGCAGCAACACAGAAGACACAGACAGAGGCTGTGATAATTCAGCTGAGCTCTTAGTCCACGTTTGAGATAAAGGAACAGCAATTTGTTAAAACACAGAAGAGTTAATGGAGCAATTTCACAGAATGGGTTTATAAGCAACTGCTTCGTAATTAAGTTTGAGGTTAAGTCATTGGAAATTCTGCACACTCGTGGCATGCTAGTGATCCCAAGTTAACAATTCACATCATTAATGTCTTTTAAAAGTCATCACCTCACTTTTGGAGGCTGCTTATCTAATGCTACTTCACACAAAAGCAACAAGCTCCTTCATGAATACTATTCCGTAATGCAGAGTGCTCATCCTGTGAAACTGGCTTTTCCATAGCATCTAAAAGGAGAAGTCATACCAAGCCTGACCATACTTACTGAGAAAATGGGGAAAAGGGACACTTGGGTCCAGTTTCCTGTTCTCCCATATTACTGTAACACCAGTAATCTGTGATGTCAATTTGAGCTTTGCTTTCTGCCCAGCTGTTTACCAGGTATTTTTTGCAGCACAGGTGAACAGAGCTGTACAACTGGCATGAGGCAGTCACTCATCAAAAGCCAGCCTTCCTTCCACTTCTGCAGCCTACCCGGCATGGAGCATAGGGGAGGCAAACAGCAGGGACCTTGCTCTTTCAGCTCTCCAGGAAGACAAGAAAAATCCCACGAGGGATTCAAAGCAACCTTCTCTTCATCAGTTCCCACCAATTTTAAATCAATTTTAAATCAGCTGGATATTTTTCTACCATCACCACAATTCACTGTTGTAACATTCATGAACCAGCTCTTTTTCACTGCCTGAACAGCTAAAGGTGGTGTAGCTCCTGAAAGACATACCCCATATGACACAACCACAAGCACAGCTGCATAAAGAATTTACCTCTGTTCAAAGCATTTTCAAATACTAAGAACTACTGATGCCCCATAAAACACCATTCCTAGGAAGCTGAAGAGCTGCTGTAGCATCATCTTATGTTGGGACCAAAAATCCCAGTATGTCTACAGGATGTTCCCAAATCCTAACTGCTCAGAAAGAGCCACTCTGAGACATGGGACAGGCAAGAAACACCTCTGAACCTTAGTGGCAAGCAAGATCTATCCCTGTTTCTGAAGAAAATGCTTAAGAAAACCTTCCAGAAGAGAAGAGAAAGTCAATCTAACGGGCTGCTGAAAGCAACATTTCTGGTGCTTTCAGACTCAAAACAGTGGTCTGGGGCACAAAACTGTACTTCCTATAAGTAGATGAATTATTCTCTCCACGGAAAATCTGGAGAGGGAGAGCTAATGCATGTGTCTAGTCTCTACATTTTTTCTCCCCTTAGCTCCTCAGGACAAAGGCCGACTTGTCTTCATTTTTCCTTGTTTCATACTGGCTGTTTTCATCTGTCATGAGATTTTTGGAGTCTAACATATTTACCTCTGAAAAAGGCCTAAGCAACCCCAAGTTTCCTTGTTGTTCCAAGACATTTGAGTCCAGTAAAAAGTAGGTTACTCAAAAATACTTGCTGCAATAGTGATCCAACTTCTCACACATTCTTTAAAATAAGCATTAAAGTGGCCCACACGCAGCAGGAATTTTCATAAGAATAATGTCCAGGAATCACAATCATGATCACAAACAGCTAACTCAATCCCATAAACCTTCATATCAGCTACACAGTACATACACTTTAAGACTTCTGGAACACTCAGGGCTAACTCCTGGCTGCAGCTCAGAAGCTTCAATTCTAAGGGGGGGAAAACCCCAAAGAAATATGCAACTGCCATGACATGGTAAAGTTCAGCTGCTCTTAATGCCATACCAGTTTATATCCAGTAAGAATCAGATCATAGACACTTAAGCAACAATGCTTCCTTAAAGCTTTGCTGCTAATTTTTGTAAGTGACACAAAGAATCACAGAAGCCAATGCATGAAAAAGAGCAAGGATTTATGTAATCTGAGTTACATCAGGTGAATTTTATATCAGTGGTTTTTTTCCACTAAACTGTTACCACTTCATTGAAGTTGCTCACCACATAAGAACTATGAGTTTTCAGTTAAAACCAAAATCTAATCAGTTTTAATTGCAATGTTAGATTTTTAAATACTGGTAATCTAATCACATTTGAAAGGCATATGCAAGTCTTAAATTAAGGCTGATTTAATGCAGGAAAGAATATAATGCTGAAAGACTATGGAATTCCATCCTTACAGCAACAGAATTAAAAAAAACCCAACCTGTCATGGACATATTTTAAATGAAAATTCAAGCAGCAAAAACCTGTTTGGAAGCTCAGGGAAAGAAGACATTTCCTAGAAGACATTTCTCCTAAGAGCAGCCAATACAGACGACTGAAATATTTCTTCTGGAATCAGTCTATAAAAAAGCTATTTTAACATCTTTCCCACACAAGAGGGAAAACAATTAAAAACTTCTGATGCCACTTTGTTATTTCCCATCAGTCAGTAAGGGTTTTCTGTGCAAACCAACCACTAGAGGGTAGTGCTTCACAAGTCCCAAACACATACAACAGTATATAATTTTTTTAAATTTTATTTTAATTTTTAAACCACACCTGCATACAGCACAGCCTCAATGCGGTCCTTGATGTGCTCAGCGTTGCTCTGCGATACGAGTGGAAGGTGAGATGTTCCATTAGGAGATGGCACCACAAGAGGCCCCACTAAAAACGCGCCAGCGGCACCCAGGTAATTGAGCAGCGACGCAATGGCAGTTGCTGTAGCACGTTCATCCGGAGAAAACCACGTTGTGGAAAGAAACGGCGCCGCGTTCATCACAGTTGGCCCCGCCAAGCCATTCAACAGCTGCCCTCCGTGAATCAGCCTGGAATAGAGACCACAGCCATTTGGATGATAATTGGTTGCCTCTGTTTTTTAATTCAGAAAGCATGTAAGATATGGGCTGCTGGTGACAGAGCAACTGCACAAAGAAATGAAAATCCTCTGCAAAAAACCAGGATACTCTATATACTAAAAGAAGCCCAATTAGACTAATTTAAAGAATCCAGAGCTACACTGGTCTCACTACCTCAGATAAATGGAGAAGCAAATGTTCTCTTCAAAGGAGGAAAGGAAAGGAGAATAAAAGGGACTTTCTCTGCAGAAAAAAGGTGTCACGATAGAATATAAAGTACAAAAAGCTGTAATAGCAGGAAAGCTTTAAATTACAAATGTTATAAACCTGACCCCTTGCCTGCATAAATCTCTACAGAAGATTTAAATTAGTTATAGTAGATCCAAAATTGAAGCACTTCAGCAAAATACTCTGCATATTTTTTCACTGCATTATTTATTTTTATTTACACACTCAGATGAGCTTGATGTGCCTACAGATGAGGAGGCTGAGCTGTTGAGGTTTCTAAGAGAATCATCTTCTCCAGCAATCTGGTCATTCTCAACATACTGTTGAAACAGCTAAGTGAACCAAGATTGTTCTCATTTTTCACACTCATTGGGATTTAACAGGTCAGACTGGTGACAGAAAAGAGACAGTACTTCCAAGCAGTGAAGTCTCTGCAAACTTTGGCTAAATACTAGTACAATGAGCACACACAGAAAGGACTTTCTAAAGGCTTTCCTACACATGGAAGTCAGCCAGAAACATTCCACTTTGACTTTTCCAAAAAGTGATTAGCCATGAAAGGCAAAAGCTTTTTGGAATTTATATAAAAACTTCATGTATGAAAAAACTTCATGTGTAGAAAACTTCATGTATAGAAAACTTCATGTATAAAAACCAGCGAGTCAAACAAAATACTACGGTCCCCCTAAAGCTGATCTATCCATAGATCAATAAAATGGTGGCAGATGATATTTTTAAATAGGTGATGTTTTTTCTAAGCATAGCAGGAACTTGATGTTATTGCTGCAAGTCTCAAGTTGTCAGACATAAAAAGCTAAGGCCTGAAAATGAGGAAACATAAGTTGGCATTTAGGCAGTGTTTCAAGCCACAAATGGCTGAATAATATACAGTGTAACAGGAGTTTTTTAAAGCACACAAAGGAATAAAATATGCAAAAAAAATGCTGACAGACTCTTTATCAAATTAACAAGCTGGATTGCAATAAAAAGGAATAAATGCTACTGATTCTCAGCAGATTAGAAACTACATTTTCAAACAAGATTTATATAAATACACTGGAAAAGAAAAAGCTATTACATATCATCTGAAGGAAACGCTTTCTGAGCTGGGACAGAAGTAACATCCACTCTTAGATATATGCAACCAGTTGTTTGGTTTTTTTTTTTTTCCTTTCTTAATGTTCACATAGTGAGGATAGATTTCGTTACTATCTGCTCATGATGTGCTTCAGAGGGACATCACGAAGGCATCATCAGAACTTTCAAATGCTTGTTAAAGTGGGGGGCCCCCAATAAAACAAAATGAAATAGTTTTACATAAACAAAAAGCACTGTCTAAATAATGCTCTGATACAGTTTTCTGGGCAACACAGTACATGAATCCCTTATGGTTACTCTCCAACCCAGTGTACCTTGGACAAACCAAGGTATCCTTGTGCAGTTTGGTATTTTCATTCTAGTTATCTCACTACAGTAAGCTATTCTCAAACCTATCCTAAACTATTCCAGTGTACTTGCAAGCTATGCTACATCCCCAGAAAGAGCTGCATTTCAGTAGCAAGTAAGTTTACCTAGACCACTGAGATACCACTGCTACTCTATAACAATCCTAATTGCAAATAAAATTCACTAAAATCAGAAAAAAGTACAACCGTTCTTCTGCAGCGTCCGTGGGTATGCAGGCACTTCACCAGGCAAGAAAGTTCTGTAAAAATACCTCCAAAGAAACCACCAAACAAAATGCCCGATTTATATATTGTGAGAATTATACATACTCTTTTCATGTCCTTACACTTCCAATGTATCAAACTCTAGCATTTGAATAAAGCTCTATAAATGACTTCTGTATTTGAGGGAAAAAGATATTAATTTTACTCTGGAGATCCAAAGGAAGAAAGTAGTATCATTAATCCAGAATTTTAATTCTATATTACTTGCCTTTTTAAAATAAAGAAAAATAACAAACCAACATAAGAGACAATTTTTGCCTCTCTGTAGGTCTCTTCCATTGGTGTTCTCCTGGCTGCTCTCTCTCTCTCTCCTGCCTGGTGTGATCTCTGTTTCCACAGGTTTGCCTTTCCGTCTGTATTTCTGGCACTTATCAAGCTTGACATTATCATTCAGGGCAGAATATATCTTATCTTCATATTGCTGAACTTTTCAGGTCTAATATATTATGGTTAATAAACACTATTTTCAGACTAAACTGCCACTGATATATAGGCTACTACCTCAATACAAGAGCTACTGAGTTGCTGGAGCAGGTTCAAAGAAGAGCAACAGAGCTGGTGAAGGGTCTAGAGCATAAGTCTTACGACAAATGGCTGAGGGAACTGGAGTTTAGTCTGGAGAAGAGAAGGCACAGGGAGGACCTTATTTCTCTCTATAGCTACCTGAAAGGAGGTTGTAGCGAGGTGATGGTCAGTCTCTTCTCCCAGGTAGCAAGTGATAGGAAAAGAGGTAACGGCCCCAAACTGTGCCAGGGGAGGTTTAGACTGAATATTAGGAACAATTTCTTCACAGAGAGGGTGGTCAGGCATCAGAACAGGCTGCCCAGGGCAGCGGTGAAGTCGCCGCCCCTGAAGTATTCAAAAACCATGCAGATGAAGCCATCAGTGACATGGTTTTGTGGTGGTCTCTGCAGTCCTGAGGTAATGGCTGCATTTTATGATCTTAAAGGTCATTTCCAGCCTAGTGGATTCTATGAAATATCTCTGCATCTGGTAACAGCCTAAATCTTATTTTATCTGATTTTCAATACAGGCTAGAATTACACTACTTTTTCAGGGGAGATTAATTAAAAAAAAAAGAAAAATTATTTGCATTATTCCTCTACAGATTCTTAATTCATTTCCCTAGAGAAGCAGGGACAAGAGATTCAATACAATTCACTGCCTTTACTAAGCTTCTACTCCGGGAGACATACATTGCAGCCACTCCATTTCTTAGTGAAATATGAACCCAACAGTATTGGTGGCTTTTTGCTGTTTTTACAATGTCTTATCATCACCATACTAGATTTTGGTCTCACAGCATATAGGAGTCTCCTGTTGTACACCATTAGCACTAAGAATTGCTTCAACACCAAAAGATGGTAGTTTCTGTTATTCCCCAATTTTCTTCTTGCTTCTGCTACCAAAAAGGTGCAAAGAGAGACTGCATTTTTCCATGTCACTATTTCAGTTTCATTCTGCACATCAAGATTTCTTTTCCCTGAGAAAAGGGCTAATAAGATTACATTAGCTCAGAACCCTACCCAGATGAAAAAATATATTTCAGTTTTATTACACTAACAGGGTAATCTTCATCCGTTATTCATCCAGCTCCGATCTGTTTTCAGATACATTACTTATCCAATCATCATCCAATTATTTTCATGTATCAACAAGTAGAAAGTTATTGAGTTCAAATAATAGAAAACAACACAAGAGTAGAAGGCTTTTTAATCCCAATCATGAAAGAGAAAACTGGAAAAAATGACACCAGAAATTCATCTCTGACTTACAAAATAACTGATGACTGTCTAGCTTAAAGCAAAAGTTAAAGTAAACATCTATCCCAACTATCTTGTTTCTAACCATTACAGAAGCCCAGCCAGGGTCAAATTCAAACCTTCAAAGTTCTTGTGCACCTGACCCCTGTGCTAACGAAGTTGTGTGCTTTGCCAAACTTGTAAAAAAAGATAATTTTTTTTATATATATATATGTGTACATGTGTGTATTAAAATGTGAGGACTGGTAGTAAATGCTAGTGCAAAATATCATGTGCCACAGCTTCACAGTAAGGAATAACTTACATATTTGCATTATAATGTTTATATATATTTGCAATATATATATTGCAAAAAGATGGAACAAGTGATAGTTCAAATACAGCAGAAAAAATTAGAGAAGTCTCTTCTTGTACTATATTGTAATCTCTTTTCCAAATTATTGTCAACTCACATTACAAATAAATTATACAATTTTCATAACTTCCCTGAGAGAAGAGTTCATATGAGAAGTAACCTGGTTATACCTGTTTTATTCATCTCTGGTGTCACCGTTACAATACCCTAACAGGCAACAACAACAAAAAAACCCCACAACCGTAAAGCTATAAATACTGAAATTGCAGTATCACTGAGCAAACTGGGTATGAAAGAAAAGTGAGATTATACAGAAAAAAAAAAAGATTTTAGTGATTGATGATAGTACCATATAGTTAAGATAGGAAAGAGCTTCCATTTACAGTCAGCTTTATATATCTTGTGCTCCTTGTATGGGTTGACACATTCCATGCCTGGTCACAGTCCCATCAGGTATTAGATTTGTTAAGCTATTTAAAAGCTATGTGTTGTATAAATGCTTTTTCTACATAAGAACCCCAGACACTTAGTGTTTCTACCACAGTATGTCTTAGGCCTGGACTTAAATGAAAGAAAATTTAATTAGTTTCCATACTCAGATGGGGAAACAAAGGTAACAGTATAAGTAAAATTACTTACCTAAAAAATAAGTGTTAATACAACAGATTTAAACCAAAACACTAGAATATGCCTGCAAAGCTCAGTTCTAAGATGAGTTAATTGAACTTGGTTGGGAAGGTTAAGACTGTATAAGTCATATCTGGATTTTAACATGATTTCACCTTTTCTTTGGCAGGCAACACTGGTAAGGGCAAGGCCATCAGTTCCAGTGCATTGGTCTGACTCTTAGCAGGGATTTTCACTACCAGCTTCTGATGAGCCCCTGGTCAAATTAGATTCCTCTGGGTCCTTGTGAAGACAAGACTTTGATGCCTTTTTTAACTTGAAACATTTACCATGCTGTTGCTATTAGCTGCCACGTGAATTGACCACTTCATCACTATTTAAACTCCTATACTCACGCAGGGGAAAAAAAAAATTGGTAATTCAGTTTTGCTGCTGTTGAGCAAAGTGCAAGGACCAATGAAGATGCTGAGAGTGGTAGACTGCTGCTGCACTAAGGCATTGCTGTAGCATGTCGCTTAGTCTGGAGAAGTTTAGTAGATGAATTGCTGATCCTAACAACACAAAAAGCAGCTCAGGATAAAGAAGTTGCTATTTTACAGAAATGGATGACTAATTTTTCTTCCACATGCCTGACAATTTCACTCACTGAAAGAAGTGGATTGCTCAACTCCTGCTAATTTGGAAGACAAATATGTTTATATAGCGATTAGCTCATTGTGGGAGCTACTGTGGAAGCAAATGAAAAAAGACCCTTTCACTGGAGGACTTCAGAGCACTTTTCAAGAGCTATTGAATTTAGCCTCACTACATGAAAACAAAGCAAGCAAATACCTCCTATTCTAGAGTGTCTACTATTGCTGTACGATGCAAGTTGCTCACACAGGAAACGGAACACAAAAAGACATGGACTTATCCACATTATATGTTAGCAGATTTATTACACGTTGGAGGGAACTGATACCAGTTTTGTAAAGAACCACTTCTGATTTTTCACAGTCAAGTTACTATAATAGGATGGAGCTTTTCCTTTAGACTCACAAAAACAAATCCAACAAAAAAACCTTCTATTAAATAGAAGCTTTTCAGGTACCTTTTAAGGCAAAGATAGAATTAAAGCAGTCAAATTCATGCTTCGTAGCAACTCACTGCTCCACAGTACGGGGAGAACCTGATGCAAATGCTGTTCTGTTCCTAACCTGAAGCGAGTGCAGTAAAGCCCTATACCTGGAAAAAGACTGGAAAGTGAAAAACCTCTGGGTAAAGCAATGAATTCATCTATTAAAAATAACATTCTGACAGATGAATTTCATGGAAATGCACTTCCTTTCAATATTTTCATTAAATTATATATTTATACTAAAAAAGCTTTATGCCCTCTGGATATTCATGGATTGAGGGCATTAGCAATTCATAGCTTGTTTTTGATGCGTGCAACCATTGATATGCGGAGCAACTTAAAGCTGGTTTTCCCCATCAGTAACAAAAATTATTACAAGCAGAAAGCCTGAGTCACTGTGTGGCACGTTTTCTCTAGCAATAAAGTGAAAAAGAAAGGAAAAAAACCTTTAAAATGTGCTTTTGACCATTTTCATCAGGAACTGGGTTCAAGTTTTACCCCCCGTACAAACCATGGCCTCAGCACAGTTGGTCACATCATTATGGGAGCAGACTTGTAGAGGACCATAGCATCTCCCAGGCATCCCAGCCTCATGCATCTTCTTCCACTCTTAAGGCAAACAGCAAATACATTTACAATGGTCTGAAAAACAGTGAGTTTTGGGTTTAAATTTAAAAGGATTGGAAAAACAAAGTTACTCCAAAACTGTTATTACTGATAGTCAGTGAAGAGAGTGGCATGGATTTGCATTGAGAGAAAGCAGCTACCTCAGGTCAAGACCTGATACCTCTGTTAGATGTCCTGACAGAGGAAAGGGACACAGCGGGCATACAGCAAGACCCCTGGCAGTATGGTGACAAATCCACCCACATCCTTACAGCAGCCATGTTATTGTGCAATCATCACAACTGTCACATGGATGAAAAGAGAGTTTCTTCCCTTAAAGCTTTTTCCAAGTTTTGAGGATGAAGGCACATGAATTCAAAGCTGCTTTTTGGATTTTTGTTTGTTTGTTTAATTAAAAGTTGTTGGGTTTTTTTCTTTTATAGCTAACCCACTTCACAAACCCATATTAAAAGAAAACATCTTTAAAGCAACACTAATGGAGACACACTCATCAAATATGAACAGCCCCAAAATAAGCAGCATTGCTGTAAACACAAAGTAGGCAATTACATTATGGGCTAATGAGGCAAAGCATACTCAAACAAGTTATCAAGGAAGGGCTCAATGACTGGCTGCTATCAGAGTTGCCATTGGAGAAAGCTGACGGAGATTACTTAGCACAAGGCAGGTTCTAAGTACGATTTTTTTAGTAAAAGAGTAGGAGTGTACAAGAGGCACAGCAAATTAGGGAATGAGATAAACAAGACCTATTTAAACATTCCTGAGCAATTTTTCTTTGGCCAGTGAAAGAGGAAGAGGGTGTTTTGATTATAATGCAGCAACTTTGATATAAATTCAATTAATATGAATTCTTCTTTAAGGACAGAAGTTAGCCAACAGAATACGAGTCACAAGACTAAGGCAAAGAGCTCAATATGATTAAAAAAATTAAAAGCCTTCTACAGTTGAATATAACACCTGCCATCACAAGATGTGTAGCTTGGGCAGCAGCAGGCAAGCCCCCAGGCAGCCAGGGCGATACTTAAGCACCCCCTGAATCCATCACTACCATTGACAAGTAAGCAAAGCAGGAAAAAAATGTTGTCACTTAGGAACAACTCACAGGACCTCTTACCTAAAACAGCAGCTTTGGAGCAGAGGTTAAAAAATAAAACTTGTGTATAAGATAAAGCTGGTGAAGGTAATAAAAACAAGCTAAACTCTTAAGTTACATGGGTATAAAAATTAAACATTACCCATGAGAACATACCTGTGAATGACCTGCTGTCTTTTTTCCCCACTGTCATGGTTTAAGCTCAGTTGGCAAATCAGTCACACAGCCCTTGCTCACTGCCCCCCCTTTCCTCCCCCCCCACTCCCAAAGAGATGGGGAGGAGAATCGAAAGAATGTAACTCCCACAGGTTGAGATAAGAACAGTCCAGTAACTAAGGTATAACACAAACCACTGCTGCTACCACCAACAATAATAATGATAAGGGAAATAACAAGGGAAGAGAATACAACCGCTCTCCACCCGTCAACTGATGCCCAGCCCGACCGAGCAGTGATCTTGCCCTTCTGGGTAACTGCCTCCAGTTTACATCCTGGGCATGACGTGCTGTGGTATGGAATACCTCTTTGGTTAGTTTGGGCCAGGTGTCCTGTGTCTGCTTCCTCCCAGCTTCCCCTCCTCCCTGTCAGAGCATGAGGCTCAGAAAGTCCTTGGTCAGACTAAACATTACTAAGCAGCAGCTAGAAACATCTGTGTTATCAGCACTGTTCTCAGGCTGAAAGTCAAAAACACAGCACTGCACCAGCTACTAAGGAGGAGAAAAATGACTGCTACTGCTGAACCCAGGACATCCACTTACCTCTTTTTCTGACACTAGGGATTAACCCAGCTCAGCTTTCTCCCAGCACTGCAGTCAAAGTATAAACCAGCAACTGCCATCAGTACCAGGCAAGTGCTTCATCTTAACATATTCCTCCTACACTCACTGAGCTACACCATACAAATAGGTACGTTTATTCATCTCTTTACCCCCAGTACCTCACTTTAAATTAACTGCTTTTTTCATTCCACTTCCCCAATGAGCTAGAGAGCACACAAGTTGCATCATACTCTGTCTTTATTTCTTAGAGGCAGAGCCTTCTACCATCCTTTTCTAAAGGAGCTTTTTCATCCCCGCGAACACTTTATTCCCTCTTCTTCACAACTGCTCCAGTCTGGGGTAGGATTTTTGAGCATGTAAATGTGTTCAGTATTGCCAGGGAATATAAGAATCCTAGTGTGTCTTGTCTTTACTGGAATTGCCTCTTCTGAGGTGCCCCTTTGCGTTTTTTGCGCAAGAGAATAGTGGTTCATGGTTGCTTCAGGATTAGAAAACACAAATAATAAGATGATCCCGTATCATTGTTCAGGCTTTCAGGGATGAAAAAGACAAAACATGGAACTATTAAAGAGTAAGTCTAACAAGAATAAAATACAAATTAGGTTGCAACTACCTAACAGAAACAAAATGTACTAAAAATGTGGTAAGAGTGAATTCTCAAACATAATAAAGGGAAAAGATAACATCAATATATGAAGAAAAAAAATCCTAAGAAGTAGTATTATTAAACAATAAAAAGTTGTTTACAGGACCTAAATTATTGGTGTGACCCCCATAAATGATTCCATAAATAACTGCTCCTGTTTCCACTCTTATTCGCCATGTTACTGTTTTGCTGGCTTCCCAACAAATGTTTTTATGGGATTTATTGCCAAGGAGCACCCTCTCACTGCCTGACTCAAGGTCCTCAGTAACTACTTCACTGTTGTGAAATCTAATGTGAAGGCCAAACACTACCAGCTCACTGCATACCGCATTGTAATAAATTGCTTGATATATTCAATACAAATGACAAATTACGTGACATTCTTTACTTCCATGTCTTTAATTATCCTGTCTTTCAAAACATTTTAAGAAGTCTTACATCACACAGTCAGTCTTGAAAGCCACAAATTTATGGCTATGGGCTGATTTCATCATTTATTTCCTTCCTTCTTGCAAGTTTCAGCTCATACAGCTTTTTGCCTAGATTTATTATTTTACAGTCATATGGAAGGCCTAAGATGTATGTGCATCTATTTGTAAACACAGAATATGAGATAAATATGAAGTACTACATGGGGGGGAAACAATCCTGATTTTGCCTACAAAAAATGGCTTCCTAGTAACGTTAATATTGAGGATAAAAGAATAAAATTCTAAAATAGTCCAATGAAAATATTCACTTAGCACCAAGCAACACTCAAAAAGGAAACAACTGGACAAAACACATCAAAAAGCATTAGTGATACTTTTGTAACCTTCAGGGAAGTGAAGAAGATACAAGTTCAGGAATGGTCAAGTTGATAACATCTTTTTTAATGTTCTATATCATTTACATTGACTATGAAAGTTAGAAAAAAAGAAAATTAGAAAGGAATCATAATTTGAGCCTTAACTTTTAAAAGTCAAATTCATTGCCTCATATCTGACACATTTGACAAACCCAGAAGCACATGGTACATAAGAAAAACTCTTTTTAACCTCAAAGTCTGTATGATTTACAGAGTAACCTCACAGGTTAGTGGGCTAGGGAGGAAAGCAGGTAAGTAAGAGTATCAACTACTCCGTGTATAGGATGGTTCCTCAATCTCACATGCTAGTCATTACTTCCGCATTTTCACTATGCATTCCCACTTCAGCCTTCACTGAATTTATGCAGTTCTGGAACTGATTTCCAGTACAGTTTTAGGTCACACACTGTCAGAGAACAAAAATTTGCCATAAGGAACAGCTGCTTCAAAAGACACGCTCAAACATGCAGCCTCAATTTTCTCTCATGCAAGTCACGCATACACACAGGCATCAAGTGAACTGAAACGAGAGGTTAAGGTTTGTGTTTAAAACATGACTCAGAGAACTTGAGATAGTTTTAGTCTGCTGCTACACACTACAGCCAAAAGAATAATTACAGATTAGAAAGGAGCTGAAGAACACACGTGGATATTCAGGTCTGTGTGAGATAAGGTGCATAAAGCAGTCAGGATTAAATGTCAGTCTTAACAGTGATTTCTTTATGTCTGTGATTGCTCTGATAGGCAATGGGCTTTAGTAGCATTCCTTAATGTTAAATTACAAGAGCCAAGGGAACAGAGACAGCTACAAAGTAGGAAAAAAACCAAACCAAACCTAAACCTGACAAACCTCATGAACGTTCTTGTAATTTTATGTATCTTAACTCTGACATAATTGCCCCATTGAAATCCTTTGGTATATTACTGCAGATTACCTAGGGACTAAAGGAACGTACTACAAAACATGCAAAAGCATTTAAAGAAATTCCAGTTACACTGGCTTCTGAAATGCTCCAGTATTAGCCTATGCATGATCTTGTACGCCTGGCCCTGTAATGTTCAACTTGTTGTAGTAACGCATATACACATTCGAATAAGTGCACAGTTTAGTGCCCAGCCAGTTGTTGCTAATGCATTAAGCAGTAATGTTAATCTCAAAAAATATTACTTTATTTGGTACCATGCTTCAAGTAATTGATAAAAAATGGCCTTCAGCCTTAGCTCTCAAAACAAGGGAGGTTACCTAGTATAATATCATACAGTCTGTACAACTATTTACAATGTCTCAAGAAACATTCACAGAATAGATCATTCACTGAAAAACATCCTTTTCCTTCACACAGTTAGCTGTAATTAATTCTCTGTAAATTTTTAACCAAACTGTATAAAAGATCAAACTACTTCCTCAGGTAGAGCTGCAATTCTTGAAAATTTCTCAAGATGATGCATATTTTCACAGCATAAATAAATGAAATTAACAACCTTTTCCATCAGGATTCTGCTCATGCTCTTTTTTTTTTCCCGATACAGTTTTCAATAAAATGTGTCATCATATTTTATTTCATCAGACTCTATACAGTCCACAGCCTGTCTTTTCTTTGAATGTTTCTCCTTAGGTGTTTATTTCATTGTTCTCCTAGGTCTCCTCACTGCAGTTAAACCAGAAAACCTGAAAACCTTGCTTAAAGGTGATCAGAACATGTGGAAATTCTCCCTCCCACTCCCCAAATGACACCTGACGTTTGAATCTCATTTGGGAATTTCTTCTTGAGTTGTTACTGTCTCCATCCTTGTTTTGGCAAAGCCTAGGGCAGCACAAATCTTAAATGAAAAGCTACATAAGACATTACATTTCATTCAACTTATCTGGCTCATTTAAAAAATAAAAAATGTATATATTTAATCCAAGATTGGTCAGAACAGATGACCTGGATGTTGAGCAGCCCTTTGCATCTTCAGAAAAGGTAAAGTAAGGGCACAATGCGGACAGCTCTTCCTGGCCACCTTAATAGTACGTTTTTGCCTTGAAAGGGTCACTGTGAATGGTAGCACAATATGGTTAGTTCAGCCTCCCCTGATCATGAAGTCCTTGAAACTTACATTGAAATGGGCAGCTGGCATCAGGAACACCTTGGGTGTTTCCTTATCCTTATACTTCCTTACACTTAAGACCCAAAACTGCATCTTCCCTACTTGCCACACTGCACTTAGTTTTATGAAGTCAATCATAACGTACTCGCTACTTACTCCTGATTGGGGCTAGTTTTACAATCAATGCATTTATTACATTCTCTTATTCTTCTCTGTGAACCGTTTCCTTTGGTAACCCTTTATCCATGATACCCAGTCATCTGCCTTCTACTTCACAGCAAACATTTTCTTTCTCAACTTAAAGGTTTCCAAAATGATTTTCAGGCTAGTGACAGACAATACTAAGGGAAAAAATGAACATTCTGAAATAATACAAGGATTGCCTAGAAGCTGATTAGAATTTAGGGTGGGGAACTAAACACAAAAACCTTTTTTAACTAAGTTCTTACTGCTTACATATTATGCAAGGATAACTAGTGAAGAGCTAGTGCTACTACTGTTTTTAAAGAAGCAGAAAAATGCAGCAATGCCTGTACTCCTTCCTCCTTTAGCATGAGGCAAAGAAAAGTTAAAGAGAACAAGTAGTGATCCATATTCTCTGGCTGTGTAAGCTGAGTGTAACACCTGTACTCACTGAGGATTCTCAGGTTCAGGACACGTTGACAGGACAATTGAATTGTTTGGATTGTGTGATTTTCAGAAAGGAAACTGTATCACAAACTCTTACATTGCATGTGTACACAAGTCATTCATTTCAACCACAGAGAAGTACGAGGCTGCTTTCGGATATAGACTGGATGAGACTACATTAAAAAGGCCATTTAATGTAAATTCATCTGTCTCACTGCACATTCCCATACAACCAGTATGAGAAACATGAACTAATTATATAATATTTGCATAGAAATTACATAGTTTGGGGTTCTGTGGCATCATTCCCTGTGTGATCTCAGGCCAGGTTCTAGACCTCTCCAAATCTTTGCTCCCTTGTTTGCAAAGCAGATTAAGATTAGTTATGCGGGATGGGGTGAGACTTAATTAACTCAAGTTTGTAAAGAACTTTCTGATCTTCAGATTCTACGTAGAAGAACTAGAAAAATTCACTTAAGAAGCAAAGAAGCATGTAAGCCCACGTCTACACAATAAACATTTGGTGCATCAAACTGATGCAGAAAAATTGAACTAACATTTCTCTGCAGAAGCAGCAAAAATTGCATTAGCAGACAGCATAAAAATATGTATATTAAAAATAACTAATTCACTTACTTCTTCCTAATTTCCAGGTCTGAAACTGGAACACATCTCAGGCCAGCTCCCAATACCATGAGGGATGATGTTAGTAACACAGTTACCCTCAGACCTAAGATGAGAAACAACAGTATGTCAGAAGTTAAGTCAGCAATGTTACAAAACCAATATTGCCTGAATACATATATTTACATGCAGCCTCACAGAAGTAACACATACCTCTTTCATATCATAAACACTTTGGTGCTGGTATTAACTACAAATAAATTATGACACCCTGTGTTATTTTCTATACTTAATACTCCAGAATTACAAAGGCTTACTTGCAGCATACTATTGCACAGGACTGTACCCAAAATCTTACACAAATTCTTGGAAGTGGAAGGTAAGAATAAAAGTATCATTAAAACGTACAATATTCCCTTTAGAATTAGAAGCATCAGGAACATGCTCCAGTGTGTGATCTGAAATCTAGGAAGATCCAATGACAAATCTGTACATTCTTTTCCAACTACTTAATGAACACAGATACAGCACTGTTATTGTTTTCTTCCATAATGCAGGTATCCATTTTATCTTGAAGAAATAACCATTTATTCAGGGTAAAAAAAAGTGCAAGTTATTTTCTTTTCCAGTCCTCGCAATTAGGCCAGCTTTTCACTGTGCTCAGCTCAAATACAGTTGCAAATAAAGTACATAAGAAAAAAGCTACAATTGACTGATGCTTTGAATATATTTTTTCCTCATACTGCAATTCTTAACTGAGAAGCACATAGATTAGAAACAGCTTTATCTTAGTGCTGCAATTCCTTTGCCAGCAGTTTACCTGCTGCTGCTAAGGTGTTTCCATCAGCAGCAAACAAAAAGAGAAAGGTGAGAGCTGAGAGGCTTAACCTCCAGAATCTTGTAAAACACCAAACCCATAAATATGCACAATTAAAAACCACTGATACAGTGTATATCTGTGAAGTTGGAAAACTGAAACAATTTCACAGCAACAAACAGAAAATAAAGGGCTTCTGTGTTCTTAGCAGAACATAACAAAAACAATTAAGTGACAACACTCAGTTCTCTAAGGTTCAGATGAAACTAGTAACTACCCAAAACACAAACAGATAAACAAGTTCCTAGATAACTCACTTAACAAAGAAACAATTTCTATTCTTTCTAAACCTGCCAATTTTCAGAAGTGTTCCCTCTATGTTAATGACTCCAGCAATCAGTACAATTCAGCCAGTAGTCACATTAGAGCAAGTTTTAGAGCAAGTATTTTTCTAAAGTGAAATTTTAAAGTACAAGACACCTCTTGCTCTTATTGCAACAGCATACTTGACACTGCACAAACCAAACTGAAGAGCGCTTCTCTCAAACAACCTAGCCCAAGACAACCCAAATAAAAAGCTTACAGGTTGTCTGAAATGAAAGTATGACTTCCTTTGGTTTGGATTACTCATTAACAAAAGGAATGCTACCTGCAGTCCTGCAACTCTGGACACCTCATCCCTGATGCCTTGGAGAAGTATCATCAGATGAGAATACTTGTTTCCTTGAAGAATTCCCCACACCTACCCAGACTTACTTGCTTGCCTTTGTGCTCCATCAGCACGTGTTGCTGCTAAACTGGTTTTTCAAGTGTGTGTGTGTGTGTGTGTGTGTGTGCTCAGAGAGACCTAACTAAATGTCCAGACAACACAGCTGTTCAAAATCTCCATGTTCTCCTTGTTTTCTTGGCCACCACATAAGTCTTCATGCCATGCTTAACCCCATATTACCATGCTCTATATATTGTGGGCCTAATTATTTGTATCAGGATCACATATGTGATGCTCTTGCCTTTTCTCCTGGGAGTTAAGCCTCTGTTAGCACTGCTTTTGTGCAAAATGAGAACTTGTGCAAAATGAGAAACAGAATTTTGTTGATGGAAAAAAATCAAAACACAAGTCTTTCAACTGAAAAAATTTGGAAATGCTGCTACAATGTTACAGGAAAGCTCTAGTAACATATATATCACCTTATTTTCCAGATAAAACACGGTCTTTTTGAACTACATTTCACACAGCACAGCATGTCCTGCCTTTCAGGAGACACAAGGACAGAGATGGCCTGGAAGATCCTGCTCATGGGGTGCCACAGGAGGCACAGGCCATGTGCAAGCCCAGGGCACAACACTAAGCAGGTATTATACAGAAGTTTAAGTTAAATCACCACAGGAAACATAAGGAATGTTTCCAAATAAAAAAACTTCTATTTTATTTTTAATCTTTAAAAATATCCCCCCCCAAAAAAGAAAAAAAGTTTTAATTTAAATCTGCAGAAATGTTTCCTAAGAAAAACAACACGCAATTCAGTGATAACCAAATTGGATGCTGAAGCTTTACCCCAGCCCTAAATTTAAGCTTATCTTTAATGTCAACCTTACATGTCTGGCAATTTCAAAATATAATTACCAGCTAGAGCCCCACAATCATATGTATCATTTGAACTCTCCAAACATTCTTTGAAGACCTTGTCTTGAATACTATACACTGTAATGCACCATTTTTAAATGTTTTGATTGCACAGATTATTCTTTCACCTTTTTTTTTTTACTCACCCCTAAAAATTCTTTCAGTTAAAGCTCCATGTTGAAAATGATGACACCAAAGTGAAAAAATAAAAGACTGTCAGATAAGCAGCATTAAACATTTTATTTACTAATTACATGAGGTATTTCTACCCTCTGAGCACCCTCCTTTTTCGTTTTGCTTCACATTTTAACTCTCTGAATCTCTCCTCCTTTCCACCTTTGTTAGAAACTGGTCTTTAATAGCATTTTTATAATTATTTCAGTATTTTTGCTTTGAGCATTGCAGTGGTCCTTAATCTGAATTGGACATCTTGTATTACTCTACAAGGCACACCCGAGTGTTTCAGATAGCAGCATGCGTCATGGGGACAATAAGTCTAAGTAATCAGCCTAGCCTGAAAAAAAGCCCATGAACCCTGCAAGAAATTATTTCTCTATTTTAAAAGATCTAAGCAATTTATACAACCAAGATTTTGAGTAGATGTAGTTAACTTCCATTAATTTTACCCTGTAAATGCAAGAGATAGGAGAGGGGGAGTGATGTACACTACAGTTTATTAAAATCCACAATCCAGTCCCCTTCCATCAGAGATTTCTGACACATGGCTGGAAAGGGAAGAAAGTCATTTAAATGGATTTTCTGCCAATGGAGGAAGTTTTCTGTTCTCTGGGACCTTCCTCATCAGCTGCTCATTCCCACTCTGTTCTTGCAGGAGCTCTCTGGGTCCCCCACGTGGCACTGACTGTTGAGCAAAGTGCGGCCACGTTCAGAATGGACAAACAGCATTTGACAGCAACAGAAAAGTCTGAGCTAGCCGCAGAAATTGAGTCAGCAATAAGAAGACATAAATCATTTATGAGTGAAATGGTGAATATTGTTCAACTGCTTAACCCTCCTGTGGCTAATAATACAGTCTGCTTTACAACTTCAGCAGCCCATGCCACATTTACTAGGTTTTATTTATTTTTAAAACAACTACCCCCAAACTCCTGCCACTATTAGAGATTTAACACAAACTCACAACCCACAATCCTTTCAACTCTCCTGAAAAAAGCACACCTTTTTAATCTTGCCACCACTGTATTGTACTGGTAAGCCTTAATGATTACCTGTACTAGCAGGGTATGCTGATCGGATCTGGCCCCTGAGACACTTCTAGCAGGCCCACTAACTTCCTTTCCCCTCTGCTGCTGAGAAAGCAGCTTCTGCACACACATCATGTGATGAACCCAGGGTTCCCACTACCCACAGGCCAACACAGAAAACAAGCAAAACCCTACCATGTTACACAGCCTCATGAAACAGCAGAAGGCAGTGGCTGCCAGTGAACCCAGTGTCCCTTTAGCTCCTCCACAGCAACATCAAGCAACAGCATGCCATAGGTGGGTGTTGCATCCCCCAAAACCTTCCAGCACACCTTACTTTCAAGATGCATCTCAAAGCACATTAAAAGAAAATGCATTCCCCCTCCACTGCATTACTGACTTGGAAACCAGCAAGTGATTTATTATGCCTAGTTTAATAAGGAATTTAATAAAAGATGTTGTACAGCTACAATTAACTCCTCATTCCAACTATTTATCAGTCTGTCTTTCAGAAAAAGAACAAGACTAAAATGCTTAATGCTTTTGAGAAGTATGACCATTCCTTCTCTCACCTGTCACCCATTACCATAGAACACGTGACTGACAGACTGCAAAAAACTGTAAAACCCAAATCCTTATTCACACAAAACACACATTCAAGTCAAAGTTGTTTTCACATCGAGAACTGCAAGTTTCTATTTCTGCTGGGAAGTTTCTATTTCTGCTGTCTAGTGGCAACAAATAGTCTGTGCATCCTCCTGGCTGAGGCAAGCATACAGAAGCAGCCCAGCTACTGCTACAGACCCATGGAGAGTAACACAGCTCTAGTTCAGAGCATCACAAATGGCAGATATTGTTTGGGCTTGGTTTCCACATCTCTGCAATAAAACATCCATCTTAGGGGGAGAATACCAGCTAGATGTGCAAAACAGTCAGTTTTCACCTTTTTGCTAAGACTAATGGAAGTCCAGCAAGAGGAAAGGCTGCTAGATTCAGCCCTCTGCCTAGCATGGTGGCAGTGGATTTCCCTTATACAACTCACACACCCTGCTCTCAGATGCAGTAGCAGTTGAGGGGTTTCCTTCCTTCAGCTGCAGATATCAAAATAAGTCCTCACAAATATGGACAACAAGGCCCTAATTAGAAACAAGTGACATCAGCCTGCTGTGCATTTTCAGTTTTTCAAGACGAGGCTGGAAGCAAGAACAGTCCCTTCTGACAGAGAACTAAGAGCATTTCCTTAACTACTCTACTATTATTTTGACCAATCCGTATCTAGCTAAATATAAAACATTATAAAATCCTCTTAACCTACACATACCAGAAAGTAAACCCCTCCAATTTCAACAGCCATTCCAATAATTCACTGTTAAATTGTGCTTTCCCTTCCAATTTAAAGCAAGTTCAGTTTTCAAACAAATTCTTGCTTTGCCTTTCTTGACAAAACAAAGCACAGGTATTTATACTTCTACAAAAAACAACCTTTACCTTCAGTTTCAGTAAGCAAAGTACCAAGCTCCAAGTCTTTTGCTATTTTTCTTTGGTCCCGGAACTGGTTTTGCATCTTGCCTAAATACCCTCCTTATTGTTCAAGCATCCATTTTTATATGAATTTCCTGGTGGGATGCCAATTCTCGATTTCATAGGTCTGTGTCTCTTCCTCCCTAATGCATGCCTTTACATTTAGATGTAATAAATAGCTTGATTAAACAATAA